>VMBQ01003792.1:0-92256 GCA_007657795.1 Dreissena rostriformis | reverse complement strand
AAAAAAACGCTAAATTTTAGGTGATGTACGGTAATAAAATATGCAAATGAAGCGGCCTGATTACATCCGCTACTTGGGCAAATTCTGCAATGCATATTCGTATGAAATAGTTCGCAAGAAAACAACAAACAATAACATTTTAACGCTCATAATTTAACAAAATAAAAAAAATTAAGTGAGAAATCGATACTGAAAATTACAATTTCTGCACTAAAAATATATTTACAACATTTGTTTTAATAACACAATCGACTTGTACATGTACTTTTACGTGTACGGCTATTTTCAAACTCAAAGCGAATGTGTAGCGTAAAAAATCGAAACAATAAAGACAGTTACAAAATGGAACGGGATTTGAACGTAATGTGCACATTGGAATTGATAACAGTGATTTATTTTTCAACTTGTCTATCTCCGTTTAGTTGTGAGATGTTATCGGTTTCCTCGAAAAACAGCCCTCCACGTTCAAAGTCAAAGTGGGTGGGGAACGCGACTGCTTGTGCAAGTTGTGGATTTCGAGTCGCTGGAACTTCATAAGGAAGCTGCTTTTGTGCAATATTCAGCGACGCTGCCAGCTGTGTGTGAGACGAAACGAAGATGCTTTGGTTTTGAATCGTGTTTTGAGACTTTCTGGGTGACATGATGGATTAATTGTCAATTGATGTTTGACTGACAAAATAAATGAACATATTTTTGTGTTTGGAGACATACATTGCTGAGGTTAATATCTTAACAATTGGGAAATCCCAACATAAGTTGCCTGCCAGTGTGACCACTGATCTGCATAATATCAGTGGGAGAGCATCCTGAATCCCGCAGCTTCTGCACCATATGATTCCTGGCCGAGTGGTTGGTAAGTTTCATTGTTATACATGCTTAAATACACATGTTTCATTATTTGTGGTATTTTTTACACCCATTTTCATGCTGATGATCCAATGATCAGTGCCGGTTGTCCTACTGTCATTCAAAATTGTGGGAAAATAAGTCGCGCACTGTTTAAAATTGGGGGAAAAAATTAGTAAGCGCTGTACAAAATTTGAAAAAATGAGTCGCGCACTGTTCAAAATTGGGGAAAAAATTAGTTGTTCACTGTTCATTCTGATTTCAAAATTGTGGAAAAATGAGTTCCGCACTGTTCGAAATTGTGAAAAAATTAGTCACGTGCTGTACAAAATTGTGGAAAAAATTAGTCATGCACTTTTCAATCAAAATTGTGGAAAAATGAGTCACACACTGTTCAAAATTGTAAAAAAATTAGTAACCCGCGGTACAAAATTTGAAAAAATGTCACACACTGTTCAAAATTGGGGAAAAATAAGTCACACACTTTTCATTCAAATTGGGGGAAAATGAGTTGTGAACTCTTCAAATTTTGAAACAAATGAGTCGCGCACTGTTCAAAATTGTGAAAAAATAAGTCATAGCGCTGTACAAAATTTGAAAAATTGCGTTGCTCACTGTTCAAAATCAGGAAAAAAATAAGTCATGCACTGTTCATTCAAAAATGTGGAAAAAATGAGTTGTGTACTGTTGAAAACTGTGAAAAAATGAGTTGCGCGCTGTACAAAATTGTGAAAAAATGAGTCGAAAACTGTTCAACATTGTGCCGTTAACTGATCAACATTGTGAGAAAATGAGTTGCAAACTTTTTTAATTGTGAACATTATTTTGAGTCGCGTTATTCTTTAAATTGTGAAAATTTGAGTCGCAAATTTCTCAAATTTGTGAAAAATGCCTATTCCCTTAAAAAGCAAAAAAGGCCCTGAGTCTATAATAAACATATTTTAAGTTTAAAGAAATTCTTAATTATTTTTTTTATATATAAAGTGGCGTTTATACATTTTCATTTTGTAATAATAATATTGTGTCTATTAAAGTTGTAATTTGTTCAAGTTGTGCAATAAAAATGTAATTAAGAAACTCTATTTTGAAATTTTATTTTATGTTGGATTTGTTTTATTTTATTATAATGATGTTTTTCTTTTAATTGCAGAATGTTGCGACCACACATTCCTTGGGTCATGATATCTACCCAAATTCTTGGCGGCACAGTTCTACCCTCATCAACAAACTCAAGATATTCTCCCCCCCTGCATCCCGGCACAGCTTCACATCAACCCATCTAATTTTTATTTTCGGAAAGGTAACACTTGTTTGTTGACAAATTTATTTTTTAGAGTATTTTTTTTAATTTTTATGTTATTGTCTATCTTTGTATACATTAATAATAGAAATCTAAATTTAACTATATAGTTTAATACATATTTATAGATCTAGAATGTTATGTTTAAAGCAGTTGTGCAATTAGTGTTTGATGATGTTTTTTTTTCTAAAGGCTTCTTTATTTCATTTTCAGGTTGACTACACAAATTTCTTGTGTGGGTGTGGAGACAGAACCATTTTTGTATGTGCAATATTGATTTCAGACACTTAAAAATTGAAATTGTCATGTATTATTTGGCATGACAGGTATAAACAAAGCATCTCAATCAAGTATTAAGTATTTTACTTTGTCAATGTTAATTCATAGTGTATGATATTCACCTGTTTACCTTGCTTTTTATAAGAATGCCACAAAAAAGGAAAGCAATATAAAGTATTAGTTATCACAGAGATCGACTCTCTGGTTATCATATGTTTTTATATAATCTTAGACAAGATGTTTAGTGAATATGTGTCATAAATTCTTCTTTTGATCAAATCTGTCATGCTTTTTTTTAAATATAAAACGTGTTAAGTCTATTTGTGTAAATATAATTTTGACTTTATGTTTATCATTACTGTTTTAATTTGTTTTTTTTAATATAAAACGTGTTAAGTCTATTTGTGTAAATATAATTTTGACTTTATGTTTATCATTACTGTTTTAATTTGTTTTCATCTGCAGCAAATGAATGGCAGCGGTGCAAAATTGTATTTTTGTATTGTTACATTGATTATTGCTTATTTGATTGATTTTTCAATTTTTTTATTATGTTAATTAATAGTTTGAGTGTTCTTGAAATAAATGCTTCGTTATTAGTGTTTTGAATAAAATATGAATCGCGAAGTTTCTTTACATTTTAGCGATGTAAGCGACATTCCACGGCTAAAAAAAGTAGTTCTCAGAGTGGGCGTGACTAAACTAACATAGAACGTTATAGCGTGAAAAAGCGTTATCGGATGGGGTATCCGATTACACTTTAAAATATCATGTCAGCGTCTCCTACGTTAATGTGCACTAGTGGCATAATAAATCGCGTTAAATATATCGTGCGTCGCCGCGACTGTCGCGCAAAATATCGTGTATCGCTTCTAAGTCGTGTGTCGCCCTTGATGAAAGAAGGGCGAGATTATAGATGGCACTATCCGGATTCCGTAGTCCTAAGCGACTGACTAATCGTGAGCAGTTTTTTTTTCAGGCAAACTTTCGAAACCGGAAGTTATAAAGCAATTCGTTGTCATTCACTTCGAGTGTATATTTTTGTAAATTGTTGAGATTACCAAAAAGATCCGTAAACTTTGGCTGTGTTCATTACAAAATTACTACTTTTGGCATGTGATTTAATTCCTTACTATTACGCTATTGTTCGAATGAGGTATACACGCGCTTGATTTGGAGAATTGCTTATTTTTGTACATCGTGTCTTATTTACATTTATGTAATAACAAAGTGTTTCTAGCGAGTGATACCTACCCGGGTTTATCTCGCTACACGTGAGATGGGTTAATTCAGGAAATCCAAAATGAATCATGACCAATTTACGGAAAAGATTTACAAATCACATAAGTAAGTGTTTACATGTGTTTATACTATCTCAACAGTGACAAACAGATTGAAAGATAGCAAAGCTTCTCACAGTTGTAAAATAGTTATGGTATACACCCTGTATAAACCCAGTGATGTTTGTATTCAGTTTTACCTTAAACGTATACGTTATTGACAGTGAAATAACAGCAGATGTGTTTGAAAATTTGAGCATAATTCAACATTGTACGATACCGGAAGCCATACCTCGAGATGTTCCTCCCCATCACTTTGCTCTGCGTGATTTGTTTTGCTATTCAGTGAGAATGTCCTTTAAGTTCTGCTTTTGTCGGTTTCACTTTCAATAACTATTATGAAAGTATGTTTTCTCTGTATGTAACTCTGTTGCTCTGGTCTCCTTTCAACCATTGAGTAATAAAATAGTAATTAAATTGAATGCGTTTTAATTCCCTTTTATTACTGTTTAATTTGAGTTGCAATGCTATGAGGTTAAATTTTATTAACACTTATATGTATCATGAATATTGCTGGGCCAAGTGTGAGGTTGAGCGCTCATTAACTGGTTTAAACCCCCAATGCTTAGCATTGACCGTTCCAAGGCGGTGACCCCAGCTTTATTCTACTATGAGTATATGTTGTTTCGTTTTGTGCCGTACTGTACCGTTTTGGCAATTGGTTCCTTGCCATAAATAAAGGACCACAGAGGTGTGTATGATAAAACTGCAATACTGCTGCAGCTTCTGGAGTTTCACTTCTTCATATTGTATTTTTATCGTAGTAGTTATACTTCGAGCTGTTTGCAAAAGCCTGAATAGCCTTGGGCTTGGTATCCGTAAACAGGATGTACATTTTTTCCGAATGCGTTGTTTCTAAGTTTAATATATTTTTCAAGGTAACAACATCGAAGACAAGGTTCAAGAATTGCTTTTGTATTATATGTCAGAAAAAGTCTTTTACCGTTTTTATCGGTCAATAAACCACGATGTGAAGGACGGTGTAAGACACTCATCAGAACAACAATGAGCTGTTTATTCGTCGATAATTAATGGTTCGTAAGTGACGAACGCCGTGCCCAAGTACTTTAAGCGATAGCACGTATGCATTAACATTAAGTTATGAACGACATATACATCAGCATGACTCAACATCAATTATTTTTACATATATTTGAATAAACTGTTCTGGAAAAGCTATGGGTATGTTCGTAACGTACACAAACATAAACATTTGCATAGGGTAACGAAACCATAACTCGTGGCCAAGAGGTGTTAAGTCGTGGCCATGCAGTACAAATTACCCTCACGTGTCACCTCTCTGACTTTGAATACCCATGATAAAACATAGAATTGGTTGAACTACTTGCGGGACAAATACGGCATATAAAACTCAACGTGAGTAGTTCACATAATGTCAAATGTTATTCGTTTAAACCAGGCTCGTGGGAGGTTGAGTCAAATCAATAAAATAAGAATGAGATAAAACCATGAAAACGATTCCCATACAAATCGTTTTAATTTGCCTTCAAATGACCTCTGTATAAGTAGTATACATTAACATATGTGCAAAAGCATAATCACATTTGTATTAAAAGATTAATGTTTTAAAATCGAATATCGATTTCAAATTAAACACTTTCAACATCAAAGCCAGCATGAGTGCATATATAGTTCATTCTCTCCATTTAATTGCTAATGTGGTCTCTCGTCAAAAACGTGCAGAAATTCAAGTGTTTTGAAATTGGATGATCAAATATCCCGTACACATACCCTGCTGGTACATATTATAATGCCGAATTCAACTTAACCAATTTATTAAAGGTTCACTCCATATGGGCGTAAATGTACTTTAGTTGTTCAGTTTGCAATTTTTCTACTTAAGTCATCATGTGAATAGAAAGAGCAAACTAAGGCACAAACTAAGATAGTTGAACTAGCCATGAGGGACCATCTCAACCTAGTATATGTATGGGATTATAAAAAAAAACATGTATGGAATGAAAAGTTTCCAAAACAATTGCCACAAATTTAAAAACGAAGTAAATATTACAATAATTTTGATAAATGATCGAAATAACACTCCTGATACTCAAACAATTTTGTATGTGTAACAAAAAGATTAAAATTAAATAAGAACTGGAACCTTTTCCATCGATAATTCTTTAAACATGTGTAATTCTTCATGCACATAACGTCAAAATTACACAACAGTCCTACGCACCTTTAATTCCCCTCCTAGTGAGAAAAACATTTAACTTGAATATCGTCAATTGGAAAAGACATAACAGGTAGTTCTGCTTTCTAATTCTCTTTCAGATGAGCAGTACAGAACAGAACAACTCTTTATTAACATGGTATACAATAAGGGCAGTACAGAAATTCCTTATGTTAACATGCACACTATTTTACGGTTCAGGCGTTCGCTGGAGCATGGCGAATGTTTTAGAAAATAAAGTTCAAACACTTTGAAATTTTACTTCTAAATATGACTTCAATAAATAAGCCAATTAAAAGGTTCTAAAAATATTAAGTCCATAAAAAAAGCCTTTGAACCCGATAAAGACATATTGATTATTTATAGAGATAATATTTTTGGTACTACATTTTAATAGCCATTAAATTCTTAATTAAATCATGATCATTAAAGTTGAAAAATATTATAAATTAAATATCATTCTTTCACGCAAGGGTTTAAATAAACAAAACTACTAACATCATTGTCAACGAACTCACGCCGGGTATGCGGATACTTTGATGACGGATTGCACTTCGATAACAGAGAACAACAAACGCCACGCGCGAGAGGTAAGTTCCTCAGGGATTTTTAAAGTTATATACTAAAGATTAGTTTTTAAGACAAGACACATGGTCAAGTTGTTAAATGGTGTATCCTTTTGTACTGGGAAGACACAATTTCACTGAAGAATGGTACAGTTTTGCCCCTAAAATAGAAAATTTGGTCGGAAAACAGCATACACTGAATGAACAGTAGCCATTTGAACAAAATAAAACTACTTAGTTTAAACATATTTATTTCTTTTTGGCAAATACAATATATCAAAATACACAATACAATAGTTATCAGAAAAGGATTGAAACGGAAGAAAAAATTCTTATAGAGTTTCTCTCCTTGCGATTATATTTACACGTAATTGGCAGTGTATTAGGAATAATATAGCTTAGTTTATGCTAGACATAGGAAATATTAGTGATAAGTATACAAAGGTTTTGAAAGAAAAAGAAAAAAAAGTAATAAGGAAAAAAATAAGGGAAAACATAAGGAAAACAACAAGGAAATGAGGACGAAGGATTGTAGATGCGAGGACTTGGATACAATAAGGAAATGAGGACGAAGGATTGTAGATGCGAGGACTTGGATACAACAAGGAAATGAGGACGAAGGATTGTAGATGCGAGGACTTGGATACAATAAGGAAATGAGGACGAAGGATTGTAGATGCGAGGACATGGATTTGGAACAACAACAACTAACCATAACCGGATTGTTAGTGGAATCGCCGAGATTCTTTTATAAATTGTTGGACATGTAGAAAAATGTCAGAGTTTTCAATTTCGTTAAGATGTGTATTACCGAAAAGTAGAATATCAAGCTCAACATCGCTGATTAAGCTTGAGATAATGTTCAATAATGTAGTACGTATTGCGTTAAAGTTAGGACATACGAAGAAGAAGTGGTAATTGGATTCAATATCTCCACAGAACATAGTGGGGATTCGATTATGTTTTTCGCGTAAAGGTGTTCATTAAGCGCACTTGATTTAGTCCTTAATCGCGTATGAAGTATTTGGAGATAACGTGTCCCTATATAAAAGTACGATGGTGTTTTAAACAAACTTCGTGTAAGCTTGGATTTAAATATATTCAACGATTCACTACTTTTTACTTCTTCTGGTAGTATATTCCATTTTCGAATAACTGCTGGTAGAAATGAATTATAATAAATGGTTGATCTTGATTCGGATGTGCGTAATGCATTTGCATTACGGAGATTATACCTAGTAGCAGCTCCGACATGTTTAGGTACCAGGTCGGTCAAGTACTAAGGGGTGAGGGAATTTTGCATTTGGAAAAAAGTATTAGTTGATGTTTGTCGCGTCGATCTTGAAGCGGTTCCCAGTTAATTTCGTTTTGCAAATCGTTTAAGGATACTAATTTGGATGCTCCACATGCAATGCGCGCTGCTTCGGTTTGAATTTTGTCAAGTTCATGTTTTTCTGCTTGAGTCCAATTATCCCATATTACGTCTGAATATTCTATCAACGATAAATGACGTGTAAATTATTTCGAGTGATTTACGGTCAAGTTTAAATCTCGACTCCATGCTTTATCTGATATATATTTAATGTGGATGTGCCACTTACAATCGTTCGAAAGAAAACTCCTAAAAAACTACTTAGACATCTTGCATGAAATATTTTGCTATTCCGGCATGTAGAGAAATCACTGTGCTTCAAATACTGAAATTTTGATAGTATTCAATGAAATATCAACAAAGATAGAGCATGTTATAATAGGTGGTATACATAAAGTTGCTGGCACTTTGATTACCGATAAAGGGCACTTCATCTTACGGAGACTTTTAACAAATTGGGCACTCTGATAACCGAGTTTGATGTTCTTCCTGAAATGCATTTATGTATATTATGTATTTTCAATATACCCTGTTTTAGCATGGAATGACCCCATTATGATTTTAGTGTGTTGTTCTTTTTTAACATTATTATAAATCTTTATACCTAAAACAATATTTTGCATTTGAAACAGAATTTGAGAGAACATTGTGAAAGTGTGAGAACAGCGGATGATGAGCTATTAACATTTAGTTTCTCAAACTAATTGTAAACATATATTAAAGAAAATAACGCAAATGTCTTTTTATTTTAAAACTATTCTGCGCCTAAATGCAATATGTATAATTCTGTAAGTGATCATAAGTTATGTTATATATCTGATGATAATAAATAGAAAAAAATGTTACAGTGATTTTTGCTTCTATTTAACAATGAACACTTTTAACGGATAACAACTAAAAATTGACGACATCCAATGACCCTCGATTACTCTCTTCATTTGAAATATACACAGGTGCTGTATGAGCAACTTTAAAAACGAACCAACCAGATAACACGAATCAGTGAATGTTGATCATAAATAGTAACCTACAATTATGAAATATTATGTGCGATGATCATCATCTGCTGAGCAATTTAACAAATAAATAACAATATAGTTTTGTAAAAACAAAGGTAAACAACATTTAATAACCCGAGACTGCACTTTAAACTTTGAATATACTTATATGGTCTATGGTTTTAACATCACAATCAACACGTGGTTACGGTAATTTGCTATTAAATTTCAAAATTCAAACAAGGAATGTGTGCGTATATTCCATATTATAAATAAACTCAAGTCTCATAAAAAATGTTTTTTACGTATAGCGCATGAAAAACATTCGATAATTTGAAATGTGGTATCTGCCTGTATTATTTGCACACACTTTTTTTTACATTAAAACAAGAACTTGAACTCAAACGATTATGTTATAGCTGTATTAAACAATTTGCGCAAATTAATCGCCTATCTTTAAGCATCCCCAGAAAAAATATGAAGATAATACAGCTACAAAATATTTGTTCATAACGAACACTAATTTTTGTCTCATGTTATTTTTCTTCTTAAAGTAACACTAGACTTGGTGAGAATGCTACAGATACAAAACTGTCGCTACTTGCATAAACATGCGCATTAATTAATTAAGAAGACTATCTAGTATATAAACATTGATGAAGAAAGCGACTGAGAATTTAGCATGCGGTATACATGTGTCTTCATGATTGTCACATCTTAATTTGAAAATAAATACAAAATGAAAAAAGCAGAAACAATACAATCGTGCTAAGTTACATTTAAACCTTATCTCAATAAAATTAATAATATCATGCTGATATTAATCTCTGAGAGGCAGTTTCAGCACAGTGATTATTCATGACATGCCATCTTATATATAATAAATGGCCGTAATACCTTCATTAGGACATAAAGATACATGCTTTAGATCAACCGTTTCGCTACAAAGAACGTTATTTAATAA
Organism: Dreissena rostriformis; assembly: GCA_007657795.1. Taxonomy (NCBI): domain Eukaryota; kingdom Metazoa; phylum Mollusca; class Bivalvia; order Myida; family Dreissenidae; genus Dreissena; species Dreissena rostriformis. The sequence goes on along the minus strand of VMBQ01003792.1, from coordinate 82,394 downwards.
TGTTCAAGCTCGTGTACTATTCGTAGATCCGGCGTTCGGGTGACTCGAAAACTGGAAAATATATGGTCATATAGACTGTACTCATCAGACATATCGAATTTGTTTCACTTTCATCTTTCACATTTATACAAAATCATACTCATATGCAAGAGGGATAAGAAATGTTTCGGTAATTCGTTTTTAATTTAAGTACATACATTTTTATTTATTGCCTGCTTACTATAACAGTTTTCCATAGCGATTTCTGCATTTTTGATTCACTAAAAAGAGTGTGTTATATCTGGAAAAAAAAAGTGTCCAGTAATCGGGAATGAAAGTGCCATTGTCATTGAGATGATCGGTAAACGAAGTGCTCATGAAAAATGTGCATGCTATTCTTAAAACATTTGAATTTCCTCAAATACGTTAGTTAACTAAAATGTAACATGTTGTTATACTGATGGACACATTGATCTTTTATTTCGAATAGTAATAACGTTCTTGTTTTATTTCCAAGTATGTTTATTTTGTTTAAATATGTACTGATCATCCAATTCATGCTGATTATCGATGTAATTTTATTGCTTTTTGTTATAATTCACCGTTTTTTCCGCGAATTTCTTTCTTCGCAATACGAAGTGCTATACCATTAATCACCCAAACAATGTTCCGTGTCTGAAACTCAAATGAACAGAACATACATGCAAAAAAGCTGAAGAATTCACCGCTCGCGCGTGGCTTTTGTTGTTCTCGGTCATCGAAGTGCCATCCGTCATCAAAGTATGCGCAAACCCGGCGTGGTACTTGAAATAATGTATCGATTGAACTAAATTCTGATTAGATATGAGCCTCGCTTTGTGAAAGGGATGTTTAATGCATGTGCGTAAAGTGTCGTCCCAGATTAGCCTTTGCTGTCCGCACAGGATACTTAGGGACGACACTTGTGTCTGTTTTGTTTGCATATTCACTTTCTACGTCACCCTCTGCCGTATATGTATTATAGGCCTGCATTATCTGTATCATATTGGGCAAAATTTCATCGCAGCGTGTATGTTTATATTTTAGTTGATACTTGCATATTTTCATAGATTGAAGACTAAGCAAATTAAGAATGCGTACATGTACATGTATGGCAATAAATACATAGCTTTTATACTTGAGTTAACTTATAATTCCTTTAATAAATATTGTTCCATGTAATTATTGGAAACATCCAGCATGAAGACATATTGTTTTTAAGTAGGGTTTAATATTACAGGCAATCTAGGAGGTTACGAATCTTATGAATGTGCTTATGTTTTGCCAATTGACCGTGTTTTATGATATGATTATATTATGATAAAGCATATTATGATATGTTTTATTTAGTCATAACTGGTTCACTGTTTACAAGTGTTGATGTGAATCATAGACACTTTTAATAACATACCTCCAACGGATATTAATCGCTGATAAAAAAAATGGAACTTCAATTAAAGCACGTTTTCTTCCTACTCTTTATAGCAGCCAGTCCATTGTTTCTAATTCCTCAGCCGTGAAAGTGGGTTAATTACCGAGCGTCCGGTTGTAAACATTGATCACCGGAAGTCACGAGTCTTATATTATCGGATAGCTTGCACGATGCGGCAATTAAAGCGTCTCCGGTGCGAAGATTTATTCCTTGTGTCATGTGGACGCGCAGATAAGATGGCCGCATAGTTCATTCATGGTATTGATTCAGAGACAGGGAAGGTGAGAAACGGTTCCTATTAGGTCTTAGTTCGCAACAATGGCGTATATGTATTAATGCAGCGGGTAGTTTTTATTTTCGGAGAATGCTTTCTTAAATATTCGAAGTTTTTTTTTGCTTGCAGGGTATCGGAATGACAATCTTTTGTTATATTTGTATCAAATGAGTATTCGATTACCAGTCGCAATTTCGCATTATTCAACTGTATACGTCACAAATTGAATATGTATCTCAAGTGATATATTTGGAAAGTAAAAATCACACATGTCAAGTGTCAAATATCAAATACAGTCACGTCGCTTATAGCGGAACACTTACTAATTTTCATCCAATTTATTTCTTTAAACAACTTCTACGAGTTTACTGAAGCATGAATAATTTCAGCTTTTCGTGCATTTCCATATTAAATTGACAGCCATGTTTTGAGGAATTAGCAGCAACTTTGACAAAAAAAATCCCAAGTACCGAAACGTCTTATGCAATATGGAAGCACGTGACCTATGTTTGTACACAAATGTCATGGGCCCTACTAAAACATTGTGTTACATTTCCCATGTGTGAAAACAAAGGAATTGAGTAAAATTCAACATAAATGTTGATATTTTTTTAAGACAATGTGCATTTCACGCAAAAAAATATATAACAAACATTATACACATCTCCGGAATCCTCCGTAAGATTGATTTATGCAATAACTCGCGTGCTGGTCGCGAGTGGAACGAGGTGAAGCTCATAACCCCCACTCCCTACGGATATCGAGCTATGCACGCGATTGCACGGAACCAGTCAAATCTCTGCGCGGAGGTTGGTAAAGCTCATGCAACACGGTTATTTTAGGCTTAGCCTAATATACACCTCGCTAGTAAGCACCAGTTATTGATCGTAAAGAATGAAAATAAAAACGTCGCAATATTGTATGATGATGACGATATTGATGATTGTAGATGTGATGCGTTTGACAGCTCCACGTTGTATAAATATCGCTACGTAAGACTGTTTCTTACATAGTGTAGAACCTTGTCCACGATGGCGTAACGCCATGTCACATTGTGGTTACTTCGTGCATTGGACTATATGTTATTTCAATCTTTCGAAACATCTCTACGTCGGAAAGAAAGCACCGGCCACTAAGGTCTTGAAAGAACGAGAACTTCCCATAAAATGTGTGAACAGATATATGAAGCGTGGATGCACTAAAATAATCACATTTTACAAATAAACTGGGTGTTATATAGCTATCAATAACTCATAAAACCTTTTTCACGTTCATTAATACAGAAATCATTCCAATATACATTTTCGAGTGTTCTTCTCGGGTAAATTCAGTTTTTATGTAAACGAACAGACAGAGATAAAGTCTGACATCAAGTAGCTTGCTGAAATAGAACGATGTTTATATCGACATTGAGAGATTTATAAATATTTAGAAAAACACTGTACAAACTCATTAAACTCATTGGTTGCATTTGTAATCATTAAAGTCCCCACTTGTTTTCAAATAAGTCGAATATTTAATATGTCTGTTAATTAAATTTAATTTGCAGAACAGTTTGCGCAGAATATAAATATAAAGTGTCTGCTGCCAGCCATTTATTAAGACTGTGATATTCATGTGTGGTATAATATATTTCGTGATATATTAAATAACTTCTTAATAAACAAAAAATAAACAAGGAAATGACTCGAAAATTGCCAATATCATTTGTTTTAATAATCGTATTATCGTTTCCTCGTAGCTCTTGCAATGCCGATTGTGTTTAAAATAACATGATCGCTAAAGATTGTTTTCTTCTTAAGAGAAAAAGACCAAACTGTACTAAAAACAAAATATGTTTGGCTGAAAATAGTGCACAACAATTAAACCTAATTTTCATTGAATTCTCTGCTAATAGTGTCAGTTCAACAATGTTATAATAAGCCGAAGTACACCTAATAGAAGTTACTTGTGTATAATTGATTCACGTACAGCACAGGTGATCGGTATCCGAGCGTGTGGTTTTATTTGCTTGTTTATTTATTTTTTAAGTTTTTTTTTTAAATCAGTATGCCAGTATAGCTTAATTGATCGTCACAATAGTTGATTATTGCCATGTTACATAGAGTAAGTGAAAGGTTGGAGGTCATATCTTTATAGCTGACTACATGCCACTGGTTCTGCGTATATTTAAAGGTTTATCAATTCTTTATGTGCCAACGGTGCAGGTCAGCACATAAGGTAGTCGTGAAGACTCAGAGATGACCTGTAAATAAACTCTGACATTCACACACACTTATGTGCCAACGGTGCATTATGTGAGGACCCGACAAGTGTGATTCGTTACTTTGATAGACGCAGCTTAAGTTTGTAATCATAACAGTCAGTTTCCGCTATTTTATATGTAACTGAAATTTGTTTTTGGTCTGGTCTGTGTTTCTGTGGGAAACCCCACATGTTCGGTGTAGCGACCACCAACTGATCTCGTACGCCGCGTAAGTTCGAGCAACCCGAACTAGTGCGTATCAGTAATTGTCATTATAGGTTAACGGTAACAACTGTCGTTACAAGTCATCTCTTTCAAGATCTCAGGGCTTTAAATTTGTAACGTTTTCGTCACAAGTCAAGTCTTTTCAGATCTGGAAGGCTTTTTTTTGTTATTTTTCTTATTAATTGAAAATCAGTGAAATGTTGAACTTGAGTATACTTTTATACTTTCTTTGCGAGACAAAACATTGGAAAATGAATTGAAAATAAATTATACAAAACAAATATAATTAAAACGAAAACTTCCCAAAATGTTAATCGGCCATCATCATTTGTTTTGTAAAGATAAAAGCTCTGCGCAGAGGTTGCGTGAAGCAAAGAAGAAACTCTAGTGTACCACCCGAATCGGTAATCGAAGAACCACTTGGTATGAGTACAGTACTAGCAATATACCGGTAGTAAGGGATTCACTGGCATAATTGTTCTACTCCAAAAACACATATCATCAATAGATCATTTTTGCACTGTCACCGCAATTATAGTTCACATGTACACCCGTATTCAGACGTATCTAAAGACTAAAAGTGTATGGGACTTTGTCATAAATCCTCCGTTATCTCCTAAACTTAGTGTTATGAAAAAGGGTTTGCTATCAAGACTTTCGATAGGACAGGGTTATTAAGGTCATTGCCAAATACCAAGTTATTCAGTTACAACATACTAGGCGAAAGTTTCCCTCTAATCTTTCGATTGTTAACGCCGATCAGAAGTCAAGAATGAAAATGTTGTTTGATCTTCGGATAATTTGAAGATGACGCCTCTTGGTCAATATTTGTTTTATTTACGACCGCAACTTTTCAGAGTGACATAAGAAAGGTGACTTTAGGTCGAAATCGTTAATAAATGAAATCTAATCTGTGATTGAAACAGGAATTTAGATCGCATGTATTGTATTTTGTCAGCCGACTTTGGATTTATAACACTTTATTTGGACAAAATATTACCTTAACAAACTAACGAAGTCAATGTTTGAATTACAATTGTTAGTTATACAGTATTTTTTTTTTAAATATTATGTGTATGTGTACTCTTACAAAATTAGAAACGTAGTAACTAAATAATTTGTTAGCAATTGCAATAATTGTATTATATAAAACAATTAAAAACTGTTATCTTTCAAATATACACACAGTTGTGTACAACAATTAACAAATGACATAGAGAAAAAAACATTAATCGACATATAAAACAGTATATACTAGATTTTGAACAACGCTCGATTCGTGGACGGATATAGACTTGTAGATGAAAATGTCACCTACCATGAATGAAACCCCCATTCAAATGCCATTGTACATACATGAAATGTTAAACATAAAAGGACTTGACATCGAACACGAGAAAGACTAACCGAACTAAAGAAAGTTGCGTAGATGGCCCATTTGTCATAAATTGTATTCTATACTTGATTACCATATCATGCAAATAAAAGAAGCTTTATAATATTCCAAATCGGTTCATATTGTCTGTACGCAAATACAATTAATGTGCCGTGTATGATACAACTTAAAAGTGGTGGGCTTCAATTCGTTCGTATAAAATGCCGTTTAAAGTAAATTACGATGTCGGAAATATTTAAGTTGCCTTCAAATCTGGGGCTAAGATAATTATATGGAAACTCGACTCGTTTTGTTAAATTGCGTTTTGTGCTGAACCCGCTAGTGTCAATATCAATCAATAACAATTGTGAAATCATTTATATTTCAATTCTTTAGATAATAGACCTCAACTTTCGAGATTGTATTTGATAGTTTCAATTTAATTTAAAATTACAAACGTATTAAATAAATAAACCTTAAACATTAACAAAACTGTTCAATAACAGACCATTCTCATTACATAATACTAATCCAAATTAACAAAATCACTTAAACAATATCCTGTACCAAATCAATGAAATAAATAATGTTGAGAACAATGTTATGATGATAGTAATACACATCGTTTAAAATGCGCACACAGATTCTAGTACAATATTTAATGCGCACTGTACATTGGAAGCACCAAAAGCAGTTTGATATAGTGTCTATATTGTCTGTGCGTCCGTTGTCTACTGGACAACTTTGAAATCAGTCACACGTTGACACAGCGACATAGTACGTATATATACGTACCGTAACAACGTTGCAAGCGCTTGTTTCGACGGAACTAGTTTGTATAATTATACACCACTGAGCGCGTAACCTTACAGCACCATCGTTCGCCGTTGATATTTTATGTTAAATAGAAACAATTGTCGTTAGTGAAACTAGAGTGTAGTTCCTCTTGCCGCAAACGTATAACGTCTGAAACATATCAACGACATTTTCCATCCCGTGACCTAAACCTGTACCATCACAATGATCGTCGAAATACAAACGTACTGACGTAAAATATTGCATTAAAATTGTTAATGGACGCTTGTCTTAAAATCGTCTTCAATTGCCGCTGTTTATTAGTAAAAAGCTCTTATTTTCTTTTGACGCCTTGAAGTCCTTCTTAGCGGGGCGGAGGTATCGGCAGTCCTCCAAGTCCTCCCAGTCCTCATCGCTCAGCGGCGGCGGCACGTACGGGGGCCCCGAGTAGTCTCGAACAATCAGCGGCCGACTCGTTAGCGTATAGATCGGTTGCAACATTATTGGCGGAAGTTTCAGTGGTCGCTCCCGTGGGAAGCCGTCTCGCGATTTTTCGACTTTCCGCTGGTCCACGAGTGGGAGAGAGTCATTTGCGGTTTTGTCCTGGTCTTGTTTCAGAGATTCCTCGTGCGTTCGATCGAATGAAATCAACGTACCCACGTCACCGTTTTCAAATAAAATGTTCGCCTGAAGCGTCCGCTCGCTTGATGTTTTCTGTAATTTCTGGAGCGCTTTGTTGTCGATGGTACCGTCCACGGACAGAATTCGCTTCAGTAACTTCATCCTGAACTCATTTGGAGGAATGAACACTGGTGACTGCTGCGTGCGCCTTGCGCTTAACGGTTCGTCCGAATCTGAACGCGTCTTCTGTCCGGTCATCATTGAGCTCCTAGCTATCGTCTGCGTTGCCATCATTTACTCGTCGAAAATAATACTCTAAAGTCCAGATAGCGTCCCGATTAGACCTCCTGTATACGGCTGTATACGGGGTTCAGGTACGGTAATACTCTTTCCGTGAAGATAACAGAGTTAAGTTCAAGTTCAATGCTATCACACGACTATGTTGATTAAAGCCCAACGAATTGTCTTAAGATGAACCAGAAATCGTTTGTTATATGTTAAGATATCCAAATAATCGCTTCTCGACAAATCTTCAAATCTCACCGAAAACTCGAGTATTGTATTGAAAAGTTCCGTTTTTGAAGTATGTATAAATCTTTAAGCCACGTTCACAGTATAGAAAACATCCTTTTTTAATAAGTGCCTTTAAACAGTGTTCGTTTTACAGCGTAAAATTTATATCTTTTCTCAACAGATGGCACTTGAATGAAGATAAAAAATAATTTCTTAATTTTTTATCTAAAATATAAACACATTTGTTTTTAGAGCTTTTCTCCGATCTGCTCTGTTCGCGAGTTTAGTGTCGTCTATTAAAATTGGAAACGCGTCTGCTTTTTATAGGCCTACTCATGCGTTATCGGCCCTCACTGAAATATGTACCAATACAATGGGCTGTTTTCATGCTCATTGTAAACAACTCCAAATATAACCATTCGTGCATGGTACTTCTAAAGAAATTTGAAAGATCCTAAAATAATTATTACTTCAGAAAACAGATTATGAACAAATTAAGGCGAACATGTCGTTAGAGTATAAGTAGAACTGTACAGTGACCTCGGTTTTGTAGATTTAACGAATAGAAATGACAAAACAAGGCGATATTTCAGTGTGAAATAATAAGAAGAATCAACATAACTGCGTGAAAAGTTAATTATCCTTTCGGTTATTGCACTGCATAAAGTTAAATACTCAGAGGTGAAGTTAAATAAGAAAAGTGTTATTCTCGTTTCATTCACATTACGATGGATTATTAAAGGTTAGCGTCTTTAATACTGCGTACTCGGCCACGACCCTTGATTCTGTTACACAAGAAATAATGAAATGACTTGGTGAAGATATTGTGACTTTTTTTCAATGTTACTTTCTGAGAAAATACACGTCCATATGGTTTTATTTCAACGTCTCGTACAGGCGCATTAGCATGTGCGAATCACACGTATTTAGTCCCCATGAACATTTCCGTGGAAATGACTTCCTTAATAGTTGCAATAATACAACTCACAGCTATTGAACATCCGAGTCGCTGGGTAACTTCTTTAATTGCTCATGCAGAGGGAAGTTCTACGTTGTAAGCCAAATACCGGTTATGTGTAAAAAAAACACACTAGCAGATCAATATTAATGCAAATTCTGCCACGGTAATGAAACCACAAGAAGTAAAAGAAGTAATAGCTAGAGAAAGTTTACCTTAAAATAATTGTTCATGCAGAGTGTAGTTTTATAGTGTAAGCCAAATAATGAGTAAACAAAAACTAGCACTTCAATATTAATGCAATACGTGCAATGCCAAACAAAAAATTGCAGATGAATATTAATTAAATAAAGGCCATGCAAACCAGAACTCTAGCAGGTGAATACTAATGCAACACCTGTGATGGTAATCAAAGAAGTAATAGCTATATAAATGTTGCCTTCAAATAACATTTTCGGAACATTATATATCCGGCAATTTCCCCTTAAGTACAATGAACTTAATATATAAACGCGTGTTTTCCGTTGTATATTACAGATACATATCTCTTCATTAAATAAATATTAGTTAAGCTTAAATTTAACTATTTACTACTCGCTATTAGTGTGTTTGTTGAACGGAGATGAAACATAGATCGTTCAAATAAACTTGAGATAAACAATAGGTTGCATTTGCTTTTATTTTCCAATACATTGACCTTCTGACTGCCGCTCCTTTTGAGCCCTTGCGCGCTTGTTAGATGTTCACTTATACAAAATAATATATCAAAACAAAAGAGTAATATACCAGATATGATATAAACTGTAGTGTGTTACACATTGAATTGCAGATGTGGTTGTTTTTTGTAATGTTTTGCAAACATGTATTTTGAAATATGTATACGAAGAATCTTAATGCATATGGAAATAAACAAACATTTCTTAACCGCTAATGAACATTATCGTTTGTGTTGATATTATATTTCAAAGTTCCAACCCGAAATACAAATATAAATGAGTTTTGTAATGCGAAAATGGGTCTAATGTCATATGCTATGAGCGTTACTCAAGACCAGCCAGCGCAACCGCTAAGTCTAGTTAGGAGATACCCTTTCCGCTAATGAGACCACGAAACGTTGCGTGACTTTATAACGGACAGCGTAGCTCCTGACCAGAATGCGCTGTCTGTTTTTGAGGTACACTGGCCGCATATGGCTTAAGACCCATTTTCGCATGACGCGTCTCAAATGACTAACGATTCTTTGAAGTAAGCGAATACTTGATATTAATACAGGGCATAGTAAGATCAAGGGTACAGCGCCATTAATCATCGGGAGTAAACACCATAAAGTCTTAGTAAGTTGTAAATTGTTATCGATACAATTGTTCAACTGAAATTCGGAGGGTCAAGATTGAAATCGGGTTGTTTATCCCAGTACATGATTGATCGAGCATTATGTTATTGTTCGTGGGTGGTGACAGAAAAATTCATTGGAATAAACCGGGTTCCTGAATCTTTTCATGGATAAAATTATTGTAATTTATTAAAGTATGCGTGAATGAGAGGTTATCGCTGATGTTTGGAAGAATAAGAAGTTATATTTCAAGCCTACGGGGATAGAAATATCACTGTCAGGACAAGGTCCCATGTACTATTAAATACACCAATGCAATACACACGCCAACGTTATCCGAGATAATCGTCATGTGTACTCATTTGACTGTGTTGCGTTTTATAAGCACGAACATATGAACAGGCTTTTAAATATAGACATTTTTGCTTAGAATTTTCCTGACCAGAGCTCAAATCTTCGACTATTTACATGGTATCTAGGTATTTCTTAACATCATTGCCATGAGAATATTAAAAACGATTGATAACGGTTTATCTTTATTTTTGTTAAAAAATATTTAAATGTGACTTAAGGATTGAAAATCACACAAGTTTAGGAAATACATGAATCACTTTTGACGTGTTATTTGTGGGAAACGTTGACTATAAGTGGTTGGGCGAACCCCGGCCCTATTGTGACACCTACAGGTTCCGGTCAAACAGCGAGTTCTAAAAAGCAATTAAGAACAATCACAGTAAATAAACCTGTTACACAAAACGCGTACTGATCACTCGTTCATCGTTTCACTGTGACACCCAAGTGCACGTGTTTGATTTAACATACGTCACCGTGCGTTTGAGTTACTCCACGTACCTTTACTTTATATGCATGGTTCATTCTAACACACTTTGGACATTACTTTTGTTTTTGTTTTTCTTCAAGGCGCAAGTCCAACTGACACAATGAAATAATGACAAAAGCTTGCACACATTTTTATCTCAACGTAATCTTTGAGTTCAAGGGTTCTTGATTTTATTCGCCGTCAACAGGTGTATTTTTGACAAACCCAGCTCTATAGAATTCTATTAAACAGCTATATGCACGCATATACTTATATTGTAAAGAAGAAGTATGGGGGCCTAGTGGGGAATGAAAGATGGTCATTGGGATTTATCTACCAGCGGCAATTCATTTGAAACTGCATGCGATGCGTAAATGATATTGTTTAAACACCTTAATAACAGTCCATGTCCATAGAACCAAAAGACAATCAGAACATACCAATTGGAAGAGACGGGTTGTAGAGTTTCACACAAGTGTATAGGACGTCCATCAAGATGGGACAAAATCATCCGACAAGACATATACAATGACAATACATCCTACCCTTCAAGTGCATCAACTCAATCCTTTATCTACACAAAAAGCACCCCACGCTCCGATCAGTCAAGATACGTCAGTGCCAGTGTAAAGGATGATTCCTGTTCAGCGTTCCGGTGAACTTCCGGCGCGCAAGAGATCAGCACCGAGTGACTCACGCTGCTCAATAAGGTGAATTCAGTAGATCATATGTCAACCGTGATATGACACAATATGAAATATGATACAATATGCTAAGACACAGGTATACTGCGTCAGTCATTTAGGTTTAAGGTATATAAGTATGAGTACTGGTGAGGATTATATATTTGGTAATTATAACGGACTCGGTGAATTCTCTATTTGTAAAAGTACCGTTTTAAAATTTCAAATCATAATCTTTGATTATGATCAAAATCATAATCTCTGATTATTATCATAATCATAATACATGATTTATTTATATATATTTACTATAAATTTAAAGTATATATTACATTTCTTTAAAACTCTGTAAAGATATCGACTATGGGACGTAGAATGGCTATTAGTTTTAAGCATGTATATCAAGAAATGTGGCATCAGATAAATAGTAATGTATTGCAGCTGGCGTAGAGACGACATTGGCGTATTTAGTAATACATTATGATCACTTGACGGACATATTATTTTTTCAGTCTGGATAGTTCTTATAAGTATGGTTACCGGTATATTGTATTCATATCGGAAATGACATGAAAATAAGTTTATCCCACCTTTCACTTAACGGAAATATTTTCGTTACAAAATGCTTAACGTCCAGTACTTTTGTTTCGTAAAAGTTCGACGTACGCAAAATCACCTGTGACCGTTGGGTCAAGTGATTGTAAAACTCACAATAAGCATTTGAAATGTCACACGTGGAGTACTTGTTAACATCATCCCACTTTTATAGTAAATATTTACACCTAGATCAACGCAAACAGACAAACAACGATGCACAAGGACGAATACTTACGAAACAGCGCAACAATGGAATATTGACGGCTCGAGCTTAATTGGCATCGTAAATATTTACATGGGATGGATTGCTATTTAATCAGATTAATTACTACGTTCAAAAACAATCGATGGGAGGGCAATCAAATACTAATTATGTCTGTTATTGATATTGATCTATGAATTTGATCGGATATCCGAGGTGGGTTCTTACTATGTATTCTATTCTGCCATGATACAGATCGACGCAAGATATCGTACTAAGACAGGTTACAATTTATGGCTTTACGAAATGCCTTGCACGCAACATGAATGAACACTATTTAACATATTTTGGCATTAAGACGACATTTGATGAAAAACAAATATTGTATTTATCCTATAAACGTGTGACAATATGTAAGAAGTTCGACGCTAAACAAACATCTTATTGTTGTGATGAAGTTTGGAATTATACAATAGACTTCCGTTGTACCTATAGATCACGACTACACTGGATAAATAAACATTTTAAATGTAGTTCAGTTAAATGTGAATGGCTAGTAAATTCAATCATGTTTCAAATTTCGTCGTATAGTATCTCGAAAACGAAATTAGCAATAGAAGTGATAGGACGCATCGGGGTCCACACTTAATTTTCGTCACCTATAAACTACTCACTCTAGATAGCGACGTTTAAAACACTTCATCTGTGTTGACATTAAAAATAAAAAACGCTTCTACTAGTACATGAAAGGTTGTTTTTTTTTTAAATATTTTGTAAATGTCTTCTTCCTTTCAGACTGTAGCTTTTTTTTGTATGCCAGGATACGTCAGGTTTCGAAACAGATATAGACACACAAGAAAATGAATAAAATGTTCGTTTGTTTGCCGGAAGTTCTACCTCAAAGTGTTAAACGGTATATCTCATAACAATTACTTGTTGCATACGATTTAAAGCAACCCTGTAGCCCATTTGTTTCAAGGAAGAAACCAATCTCGACTGGACGATGATCTCGACTGGATGCATATGCCTGGTCGCGTATGTTGCTATATTATTTATCACGACCTATGTTGTCCGGATACCCAGAGGTACTAAGCACGCGATATAAGTGCCAGGCTTTTTAATCGGATAAGTACTCGGAGTTGACCTAACCACAGCTCAGTGCCAACAAGCAGTAGCTCTCAATTAACGAAACAAGAAAAAATCAACAACTATGCAGGGGATATTATTAAACAGACAGGCAAGTAATCTGTAAGTATACTGTATTCTTCGAACATGCCATTAATCATAACGTCCTTTTTTCTCGGACTATTAACCAGTTATGTTTTAAAGGTAATCGCGCACCATAACGGGCTGCCAGGGTCACCGTGTATCAATACGGAATTCCAAGGTCGCCATGTTCCTAGACGATATTCCAAGGTCACCATAAACCAAGACGGAATTCCAAGGTCACCATGTACCAAGACGCAATTCTAGGGTCACCATGTACACAGACGGGCTTCCAAGGTCACCATGTACCATGATGGGCTTCCAATGTCATCGTATACCACGACGGGCTTCCAGGGTCATCATGTATCATGACGGGCTTCTTAAATTCAATACCAACCTCAATGCCAAGTTAAGCTCAATATTAAAACAGTTTTTAACCTCAATGCCAAGTTAAGCTCAATATTAAAACAGTTTTATAACATTAGCAGTTAGAGACAATTATTTGGTCTTCAGCCTTAGGAAGGTTAGTATTACGGGCTCTGTTTTTCCCGTATCTTATCGGTACCATTGCTTATATTGACAAGAGTCATTCGCATTCATCCGCCAGTTAAAACGAACCGAATGTGTAAGTTTTATGTAGAATTTGATGTATATTTACTCAGTTGAAATTTAATTTACGTATTGACTCACATTAAACATTTGAAATTATGAAGTATGACAATAAATGAAACCAAGTTTCCAACAAATAATATGCTTTTTCAAGTATGTTTCATTTGTTGAATATAAGCTGATCGACACTATATAACTCACCTTAACTTTTTGTAGCAAAATAAATTTACCGTACGCAGATGTTTTGCATAATAGCCACATAAACTCTATCTGATCAACGAGTTATATGCAAATGTAAAATAACCCGTCAGATACGTCATAAATGGCCTTATTATGTTGGAAACCTTTTATAGATCTAAAAATAACGGAAATTATATATCTTCAATAACAATTTGTCGAAGGTCAGGAGGTGAATATTTACAAAGTATGGAATTGTTTCTATTTAAATGTATTTATATGACTTAATGAAAAACAATCTGAAGTAAACATTAGCAGAATCGTTAGTAAACATAACATTATCGCATTCCACGTTGAGTCAAAATAAATTGTTGGACACATTGACGGTATGCGCAGCCAATTAAGAAACGCGTTATAGACAGCAGAAATGACAGAAAAGCAGGCGTGATAGACATGCACGAACGATAGACATGCGATTGAATGCACCAGTGGTATATCTCCTATCTGATGTATTGTTTATCGTGTACCTTAAAAACGAGGTATTTGTATGAAAAGGTCGGTTAAATTAACACACGTTTCGAGTTTCCTTAAGGATCTGTTATTGCTCAACAGCCAAATAAGCGATTCGTGGATTTGTTTAAAACAGTTTTTTGGGAAATACAAAGAGGCCATGAATCCGTCCCAATGTTTTTTTAATATCAATCAAGCAGGATAACAAACAACCAGCTGATAAAACACGTTTTTTATACACAGTTTATTTATGGCAATGGTACAACAAAAAACATATGCTTACCAGTTAAACGTATAAATTCAAGCTTAAAGCATTATCTTAGCCATGTCGATCAACCTAATGCATATTTGGGATATAGGGGACCTTTTCACAGATGTGTGATTCGACAAGTAAACAAAGATCGATTACAAATAATATATATATATATATATTTCGAAACACACGAATTATTAATCATGACTTCAAGAAAAAATATAATATTCATTAACGGTTATCAGTCGAAACAGAGCTTACTTTATTTTTGTTGGACGTCACACTCGTCGGTTATGAGGCAAATTTATTTTCGAATCCATAATGTGTGACAACGCTTTAAGCCGGATGACAATGGGGCCTTCATTTTCATGGTATGCGCATACAACTAGGAAAATCTGTGAACAATTTGATTGTAGGCCGGTTTGTGGTGAAAGTCAAAACAAACTACATAACATTGCTTGTCAGTTGTATACTTTGAAAAAGATTCTGTGTTAATTAAACAAAAGTCATGTTGCTAGACACAGAATACCATGTGTATGAACTTCTGCTTGGGATCCGTAAACCGCTGTCAGTAGTGATAATCATGTTCGCAAACTTTTTCAGGATAGTTAAAAGCATGCCATGAATGTCAAAACCCAGTGATGGCAAATCAAATTCTAATCGCATTGTTCTTGTGATTCGATACCCGTCGGTACGTGTTGATTGACCACTTTTCTTCGTCATTCAGCTTATCATAAAGCAAACAATGTTTGCACAACGCATCTTATACAACCGGGGTCGGAATCAGTAACAGTTCAGTGCATATACACTTTAAGTACAGAATAACTATTAAAGGGTTAACAATATCATAAGTCCATATATTTATTATGCTTACCGGGGTATCTTAAAATGGACAAAAACTGAGTGTAACAATGCCGTAAAGTACTGCAATGGAACACGTCTTATTAAAAAACCTTACGACTTGTTAAAGTTACGATACAAATGATTTGGAAAAAAAGTACTATTACACACATGGTTTTATGGCATAACACATATATGGTTTGGTGACGTAACACATACTTGGTTTGTTGGCATTACACGCACTTTGAATAATGATTCAACAAACACATGGTTTGATGGCATGACACGCACATGTTTGGTGGCGTTAAAAGTGGATTAATGGCATAACTCGCACATGGTTTGATGGTGTATTACGCTCATTGTTTGATGACAAAATACGCACATCCTTTGATGGAATAGCACATACATCATTTGATTGCGTAACAGGCATATGGTTTGGTTCGCGTAAAAACACAATGACCTACTTGTTCATCCTCATTTCTAGTAAAAGGTATGCGATAAAATTTTCAATTTTGGAATTATAAGTTCTACTTTTACATATTAGTATACGATATTTTTTAGCGCGATTTAGAAGCGTTTTGCATTTATGACATGTGGTGCGTACATGCCTTCTTCGAATAAATAAAGCGAGAGAGCATTCAATTTTCGGCTACGATAGAGAAGGTGCATATCCATCTAATAAAAATGTTAAAATGGACTTTTTATCAAATTGTTTTAACGGGTGCCTTTGATAACCATATTTTGTAATTGCTTTAGTAGTGCTGACATAGTGCAGCATATTAGCATGTCTAGCAAACCAGGCACGGCTAACATAATTAAAACTGGAATTAAAATTCCAGCGGCGTTTATAAGATGAGTATTTATTCAATATAAAAATCGCTGCATACTCAATGAGTTACGTCATGAAATGTTTACTAGTCAATATAACTACGCACGCAGTTATACAATTAACATTGTTTATTGGTTCTAATTCAGGTTAAGATCATACATAGGCATAAGATAAGTAACACATGGATCCGGAGACTTTCTGGAAAATATGTTTGAGTGAGCATGATTGTGTTGTATACATTAACGGTGGGAGTTAGTTTCATGTCAATGTAAAATATTGAACAGTGTACTAATGCTGAGTTACATTATTTAGCAATGGAATTTTCGTTTTCCTTTCACTTTATTGTATATTTAATAGGAGAAAAAGGAAAAAAATAACCCATTCGTATTAACACTTAAAGGAACCTTTTCACGTTTTGATAAATTGACAAAATTGAAAAAAATTGTTTTAGATTTGCAAATTTTCGTTGTAGTTATGTTTTCTTGTTAGAAAACAGTAATACTGAACATTTACAATTCTCTAAAATATTCATTATATGCATCTTTTAACGATTAAAAAATTACGAGGATTGCTTATATCAGGAATATAAAAAACATGCAATAAATGTCAGCACGGATGGCCGATTGTTTTAAGCACTAGATTTTTACTCCAAAGGTCAGTGGATCGAGCCCAGGTATGGATAAAGTTTTTTCTTTCTTTTTTTTATACTGGAATTTTTATGTTCCGGTGTTTACATTTATCAATGTAAAGCATTTAATTACAAACTTCAAAACATGCCAAAATCTGTATAAAGGTTACTTTAATTTCAGTGTTTAAAGTAGTATCGGTATACAAACTGTTAGTTTTAAGCTGCACAATTTGTCAATGCGGATTTAAACTAATATTTTTAAACAAAAATCGTACACAAAAAGTGCACATTAATTCCAGATATAAAAAAAAGCCCAATTCGTGTCTCGCACTAGACAGAAACCACTTTAAGTTAGTGACTTCGTGAAGTTACTTTTATTGTGGCTGGTCTGTACGTGAATATCTACAGGTGTCTTCACATATCCGTATCAATATTGCACGATATTAATATTTTACATTTAGGATCGGCAACGGATTTTCACAAAATTTTAACGAGGACAAGGTTTAATATATCGTTTATTAACAATATCACATCTCCGGTGTACGATCGGTGAATGCAAGAATATATTGACCAATCGCGAGCTGTTTTGATGAAATACAGAAACCGGAAGTACTTACGTGCAGTTTGTCAATATATGGGTAACACGCCCGTGATCTTCGATCAGACCACATAAATCAGATAATTTTAATCCAGGAAGTCTAGACAGAATCATGACCGTTTGAAACCACTTAAAAATCATTCTCCTGGAAGTGTTTAAAATACAACAGTAACAACACAAAGCACATGAAAAAACAAAGGCCTTGTAATGATTATAATAAATTACAATAAAGTTACTGAAACTGGCGGCTTTGCACTCATGTAAACCTGATAAAGCATACGGAAGTAACGTATGTGATTCCTCGTGTTCAAGAAAGTGACCAATCATAATAGAGAGAGACACAATTCTCTCAGCATTCATCTTAAATGACAAACTAATAATAATAGGTCAAAAGATTCAGTGAGTGCACACCAAAATTGACCAATCACAATAGGAGAGTTGTCGCCGACGTAGCTCAAAGTAGTCCGGCCTTCAACCGGTCAAATCGTGATACATCGACTTTCTCCGGAAACCTCTGGAAATAAATTAATCGTCTGCTGATCCCGAGTGCAACCGGTCAAGACCGTATCCTGCACTCGTCCGTGATCAACACCATGCTAAGGGGGCTCGGGCCGATACATTTGGGAAATGCAGAGGCCAAGATAAATGAGGATATATATAATTTATGTAAGGTAGATTATTTTGACTTTCCATCATTGCGATTTCACGAATGGACACGGGGTTAAGATTTTCGTTAAATAAACATTTCGGTCATGAAACAACATGCTATCGGAAGATGTAAGAGATTGCAGTAGATGTTCGTGAACACCTTTTTGCAGTAACGTTGGAGCAATTATTGCAATTTTATGATACTTTGTTGATAATCTATAAATCGATTTATTTTGGTAGCCGCTAATATGCTTCTTTATTTAGTGATGTAACAATGTATATAAATATAATATACCGATTTCCTCGAAACCTTTGTTACGTATGTAGTTAAATTGTTTAGTGATTATTCTACGTACGCAATTACGTTTGCATATATATGATTTATATGTAGGAAAAAACCCTTGATCTTTTTTGTCAATTTCACCAAAACATAATGAAGAAAAAGTTCCCTCTGCCCTTGCTAGTTATACGTTGATATGTTCTGTACGTCATTGGCCATCTGTGAATACATTGTGTTGTAAAATGTGTGTACTCGTGGGCTTAAAGCCTTATGTATGTTTAAATAAACTCTATTAAACTATATGCAAATTAAGATGCATGCATTGCCATACAAGCTAACATAACAGCCTACATTGGCTTCGGTGCAAAATATTTACGAGCCACTAGTGAGCGTTATCACGTCTCGCATTGCGAGTATCGAAGTAACTGATAAACACGTAGTTGCACAAATATCACGTGCATAATCCATTCGAAAATGGATCTCATGCTATTTACGGCCTAAGCACTCGCGCAGTCCGGTCAGGAGCTACCATGTCCCCTATAAAGTCACGCAAGGTTTCGTGGTCTCATTAGCGGATATGGTAGCTCATGACCAGACTGTGCAAGTTTGAATAAAAAAAAAGAAGAAGAAACTTACTGGAAAAGTAAAAAGTACTTAATAATTATATATTTCTCTTGTAGGAATAAGAAGACATATTATGTTGGCCAAGGCAACTCAAAGCACTTTAAGATAAGATCGTCATTCGATCACCAATGCATGGTGAAGGACGGAACATTGGTGCTTTGGGTGAGAATCAAGTGTTACACCCTCCTATCTATGAGCATCAAGTGTCACACTTTTCCTATCTCACGACATGTTGACAGAGGCTTTAGAAGCCGAGACAGATAAATTGTTAATTTGCAAGGACTGTCCTTATGTGGACTCAAGTCCGTATTATGTTTTACAAAAACAGGTATGATATATTATAATGGCCGTTCGTTACATCTTTTTTATCTTACGTGTGTCACAAGCGTATGTTTCAAGTTCATAAGCGAACGTGCTGTCAACTAAATAATGTTCGTCCGTTTGAGTACTTACGAATTTTAGGTCTGCATCTTGTTTCAAACTTAAATAAGAATGCTTATATAGTGATTTTTTTACCCCACCCACTTATGACCATTTCAGACTGTGATATGTCCTTAAGGTCATGAATATTAGAGGATTGCTGTTAAGGCCGTGACCAACAGATTATTTTGTTCAGGTCATGACTAATAGAGGATTGCTGTTAAGGCCGTAACCAACAGATTATTTTGTTCAGGTCATGACTAATAGAGGATTGCTGTTAAGGCCGTGACCAATAGATGATTTTGTTCAGGTCATGACTAATAGAGGATTGCTGTGAAGGTCACGATTTATAGAGGGTTGCTGTAAATTTTGGTCCTTCGATGAACTGTAATATCCTTCCGACCAGACGATGAACGAAACAGCCGAACCAATGTATTTTGCGAGATATNTATAAAGTCACGCAGGGTTTCGTGGTCTCATTAGCGGATATGGTAGCTCATGACCATACTGTGCAAGTTTGAATATAAAAAAAGAGAAGAAGAAACTTACTGGAAAAGTAAAAAGTACTTAATAATTATATATTTCTCTTGTAGGAATAAGAATACAATATTATGTTGGCCAAGGGCAACTCAAAAGCACTTTAAGATAAGATCGTCATTCGATCACCAATGAATGGTGAAGGACGGAACATTGGTGCTTTGGGTGAGAATCAAGAGTTACACCCTCCTATCTATGAGCATCAAGTGTCACACTTTCATATCTCAAGGCATGTTGACAAAGGCTTTAGAAGCCGAGACAGATAAATTGTTAATTTGCAAGGACTGTCCTTATGTGGACTCAAGTCCGTATTATGTTTAACAAAAACAGGTATGATATATTATAATGGCCGTTCGTTACATCTATTTTATCTTATGTGTGTCACAAGCGTATGTTTCAACTTCATAAGCGAACGTGCTGTCAAATAAATAATGTTCGTCCGTTTGAGTACTTACGAATTTTAGGTCTGCATCTTGTTACAAACTTAATAACGAATGCTTATATAGTGATGTTTTTACCCCACCCACTTATGACCATTTCAGAATGTGATATGTCCTTAAGGTCATGACTAAAAGAGGATTGCTGTTAAGGCCTTGACCAATAGGTGATTTTGTTCAGGTCATGACTAATAGAGGATTACTGTTAAGGCCGTGACCAATAGATGTTTTTTGTTCAGGTCATGACTAATAGAGGATTGCTGTGAAGGTCACGATTTATAGAGGGTTGCTGTTAATTTTGGTCCTTCGATGAAATGTAATATCCTTCCGACCAGACGATGAACGAAACAGCCGAACCAATGTATTTTGCGAGATATTACATAACACGCGTCAGTTGAAGTCTTCGACAGGGATAATGATTGCGTACTCAGATTACTCACCATAAAATATATGTCACTAGTACTTTAAATTGCCAAATGTAGGTGCATTTTACAAGTATTTAACAAAACTTCCCCCAAACTGCACTTAATATAATGTTTGAATTGATATCACTCAAACGTTGACTTTTTAGGCAAAGTGTTTTGTCGAACCTGATCCGTTTCAATATTTGCAGTCAACGCCCACATAAGTGTAATTGTATTTTAAACGAAGTATACTAATCGAACATCACTTTAAAATTTAATACTTTCAACATCAAAGCACACATTAATATTTATCGTAATTAATTCCATGCACTTAATGGCAAATGTGTTCTCTGGTCGATTAAAAAAAAATCGAAATTAGAAAATCAATTGTTCAGCGCAATTAACTGCATGCGTACAACCTTAGCCATTACAATTTAGTACAGAACAATTGAGCCGCGTCATGCGAAAATAAGTCTTATGCCATATGGGCCCAGCGTAGTTCAAGACCAGCCTGCACAATCCACGGAGCCTCCATATCCGCTTTAAAGTCATGTAAGGTTTCGTCGTCTCATTAGCGGACAGGGTAGCTACTGATCAGACTGTGCGCATGCGCCCGCTAGTCTGGGCGATTTTGACGGCGAAGCAAATTATGAAGTAATTTTGAATCAAGTGTTGCGAAAAGGACCAATACAAACACGACTGTTGTGGTTATTTGAGGAGCGTTGTGTTAGTGACTGTAACTGTGAAAAGACAAGTGATCTTGTGGAAAGCGATGTTCAGCAAATGATAGTTTTGTGTATGTTATATATGAGCCTCACTATGTAAAAGGGGATTTAATGAATGTGCGTAAAGTGTCGTCCCAGATAAGCCTGTGCAGTTCGCACAGGCTAATCAGGGACGACACTTTCCGCTTTATGATATTTTTACGTTTAAAGGAAGTTTGTTCTTAGCGAAAATCCAGTTTAGGCGGAAAGTATTGTCCATGATTGGCCCGTGCGTACTGCACAGGCTAATCTGGGACGACAATTTACGCACATGCACTAACCACTTGTTTCACAGAGCGAGGCTCAAATGTGCATCAAACTAACTTTCCTGATTGCTGCCATGTGTAGTCGCACTGAATAAAATGCTCTTATACTTGGGAGGGATATACGTTGAGGAAACCATTCGATATGGTCAATTATGAGGGGTCAAATTAAGTTTTCTTGCCATTTAAAGTTACTTTATTTGGAAATAGTTGTTTTATAATAGGTATAATAAGCGTCCTACCTCTCGACAATCAATGTTTTAGTACTCAACTCAATACCCCACTGACACCGCTCTGCATTTAAGCAAGTCAAACAAATAAGACCATAACCCGTGGAGATCGCGCTTAAAACTTGATTTAAAAATCCGTTGTTCATGAAGTTGGAGAGTATTCCAACGCTTATGTTATCAGTAATCTTGGCAATATAAAAAGTTACATGGTCAATATTATAAGAAATAATCGTATGCAGTTTAAATTTGCACATTTTTAAATGGTAAGATCATTATAATATAATATTAAATATTACACAGACGTGGCAAAAGTTGTATTTGTACATTTGCAATTTTAACCATCATGGTCAAATTACTACATACATTTTACTGTGATCTAGCAATAACAGTTTATTAGTAAAACATATTAGCTTCTCCACACTCGTGTTTTATGATAAATATCCAGCATCGTGTATCAATGTTCCGGTATTGAATAGTTACACCTACTGATTCGTTCAATAATTTACTGTACGTTCGTACAATGGCTATGTCATAAATTAAGCCTTTCAAGTACCGATAAAGCTTACGATATTAGTGCGATAAAGAAACTTTACCGAACCACAAGTCTTGCATATAAACATGTTTGCAAGTCTATAACCAAAGTTTTCGATTACTTTCTAATGCTAAATAATATCACGTACCCGGTGTATATTTAATGCGCGATTACGTCGTCTTCAGCGACTGACCAATCATAAGCCATTTTGTTGAAAGCCAACTGTCGAAACCGAAAGTTGTAAAGCAATTTGTTGTCATTCAATTCACGGGTATATGTTTTGTGTGAATTGTTGAGATAACCAAACAGATCCGTTAACTGCGGTTGTTTACATTCTCAAATAACTTCTTCGGGCATGTTATTTAATTCCTTGACTAGTAAGAACTTCGAATATTGTATACAAGCGTTGATTGGTCAAACGGCTTATTATGTATAGCGTGGCTTATTAACACTCGTGTATATAACGAAGTGTTCCAGTAATTGATACCTATATCACGCTACACAGCAAATTGAATTAATTAAGGAAATCCAAAATGAGTCATCACCAATGTACGCAAATGATTTACAAATCAATCCAGTAAAATGTTAACATAAGTTTAAAATATTTACCACAATGACGAACAAATTGAACAAGAGCAAATCTTCTGACTTATATAAAATATTTATTGTATACACCCTAGACGAAGACCTGGTGATGTTGGTATTCATTAGTAAATTAATAGTATTCGTTATTGAGATTGAATAAATGTTAAATTAAAAAAAAAACTTACAACAGCTTTGTAAACGGCAAACGCTCATTCTAGCATTAAGTGAGCGAAAGCTAACATACTTCTTAACCCTTTACCACTCAGACACGCACTTTGGCGCGTTTGAAGTCCCTTAGAAAATTAAAATGTATTAAATACCTTTCTTACTGGATTCAAAATTTAAAGGCTTCATCTTGAACCCATGAGTACTGATTAGTAGCAAACAGCATAACACCTGAACAGACTGCGAGTTACTCGCAGGCTGCTCTGAATTTATTCTGGTTGCACATAGCAAATTCACTTTGCTTCTGAGCCTCAAAGGGTTAAACTCCCACTGACTGATGAGGAGCTCATGCAGCACGGGATTTCCCTCGGCAGCGGTCACGCCGTGCTTCTTCGATCTTCGTGGTGTTAAGTGGTCATTCACAATAAAAAAAATACACCGTCCTATAAGCACACACTAAAATAGACAAATCACAATAGAAGAGTTGTCACAGAAATTTGACGTAGGCCTTCGAACCTGTGGGTCATGAATGTATCCTTGCATAAATCCATTATTGAGATAGTTGCAGTTCCAGAAAGTACAACAAACATATTTGATCCGCGTCTGCGCATCCGCACAATGTGGCCAGAAGCTTACCTGTCCGCCAATGAGACCACGAAACCTTGCGCGACTTTATTGCGGACATAGTATGGGGCGCATATGGAATTATACCCAAGTTTTTTTTCCGCATACGTTGCTGACACACGCTTAAGGTGCTCATATATTGCTCATATACATTGTTGCGAAGACTATGTGTCTCAAAGATTTAAAGCACGAAGACGCATTCAATTTCAAGGCCATATGACAACGTTCTGTCTGTATATGTAAGTGATTGCAGCAGATTGTGTTTGAAAACCCACTTCAGTAAATTGTGTGCATAACTTTATATTGTAAGATTCTTATCGGAAGCCATAAATCGAGATATTCATCCCCACCAATTTACTCTGCGTGATGAGTTTTGCGATTGAAGGAGAACGTCCTTGAATTTCTGCTTTTGTCTGTTTCACTTTCAAGATCTGTTTTGAAGGAAGTCTTCCTTCTTTGTTTTCGTAGTAGTTACACTTGTAGCTTGCACAAGCTATCATAACCTTCATGGTTTCCAGTCATTTACGAGCCACTTGTACGCTTTATTACGTTTAAAAAGCTATTTATTTTGATGTGCATGTGCCTCATGCATTATTCAAATATGTAACCGTACAACGAATATACAGTTTTTTTTTCCGAATGCTTTGTTTATTCGTCGATAATTAATGGTTCGTAGGTGACGTACGTGGTGCCCAGGAACATTCAGCGACAGCACGTATGCATTCACATTAAGTTATGAACGACATTTACATTAAAATGACTAAACATCAATTAACTGTTTTGGAAAAGCAATGTTTGTGTTCGCAACGTACATAAGACATACACATATGCATAAGGTAACGAAACCATAACTCGCGGCCAAGAGGTGTTAAGTCGTGGCCATGTAGTACAATTTACCCTCACGTGTCACCTTTATGACTTTGAATACTCAAATAGAATTGGTCGAACTACTTGCGGGACAATTGAGGCATACAAACTCAAGGTCAATAGTTCACANTGTTTGAATTGATCGATTCTCGAATGTTAATTTCGGAAACGGGATAATATTATGAAACGTGCCAGGTCCATTAAAATATTTGCACTCGACGCTTGCATTAA
Source organism: Dreissena rostriformis (assembly GCA_007657795.1). NCBI lineage: Eukaryota > Metazoa > Mollusca > Bivalvia > Myida > Dreissenidae > Dreissena > Dreissena rostriformis. The sequence goes on along the minus strand of VMBQ01003792.1, from coordinate 57,063 downwards.
GGCATTTGTATTTTAAGATTAATGTTTTAAATCGAATATCGATTTCAAATTAAACACTTTCATCTTCAAAGCCATCATGATTGAATATATATTATGTTTACGTATTGCATTCGCTCTATTTCATTGCTAATATGGTATCTCGTCAAAAGCTTGTTCATATTGAAGTGTTTGAAAATTGGTGATCAAATGTCCCGTTCACAAACCCTGCTGGTACCTACCATAATGCCAAGTTAACCTAACCCATTTAATATTGCTACAATCCATATGGAGTTGGTACGTAAATGTACTTTAGTTTTTCGGTTCGTTATTTTTCTACTCAAGTCAACAGTAAAAAGAAAAATAAGACACATACTAAGATAGCTGAACTAACCATTAGGGACAATCCAATCTTGACCTAGTATATTTATGAAAATATAAACAAATTATATATAGTTGGGAATGTTTCCAAAACAATTGCCACTTATTCCAAAACGAAAGTTGAAGTATATATTGCATTTAATATTGATCGATACAACACCCCTGATACTTATTTTAAATAATGCTCTATGTGATACAAAAAGATCAAAATAAAATAAGAATTTTAATTATTTCTGTTGACAATTTTCAAAACGTGTGTATCTCTTCGTGTACATTGCCCCACAATTACACAACAGCCATACGCATCTGTAAGAACCCGCCTAGTGATGAATTAGTCAAACTTTTGACCCGAATATCGTCCTTTCGAAAAGACATAACAAGTAGATCTGCTATCTTATTCTCTTTAACCAGACCAGTTAAGAACAGAACAACTTTGTATTAAAATGGTATATAATGAAGGCAATAAAGTGATTCCTTGTTATAACATGCACACCATTTTCCGGTTCAAGCTATCGCTGTAATGCTTTAGCAACTAAAGTTCAAACGCTTTGAAATTTTACCTCAAAATATGACTTCCATAAATAAGCCAATTTAATGGTTCCAAAAATATAAAGTCCATAAAAAACATTAAAACATTATAAGGATATATTAGTTATTTAAAGACATAATTATTTGGTATCACATTTTAATAGACATTGAATAATACATTAAATGATAATCATTTAAGCTGCAAACTATTATAAATTAAATATCTTTCTTCAACGCCAGGGTTTAAATAAACAAAACTACCAACATCATTGTTAACGAACTGTCCCTTATTATCTCACGCATACAAAAGCAACAATGGCATTATCGACGATTTAATGCGATTCCGTTCTGACGGTGTTTCGTGCGTTTTGAATTATTACCACATTCACAAACTTGAAATAATGTATCGATTGAACTAAATTAAGATTAGATATACATAGAAGGGTATCTAAAATGTGGACCATTTTGTCATAATTGTATTGCTTAAACTTAGAGCCTTAATACAATAACAGAGCAATGTAGGGCTAGTTTAGAAATAGTGGTAAATTGTGAAGGTATTACAAGCGTCATAAATCAGTCTTCACGTCAATCAATTGTACATTTCCTTATTGATATCCATACAGACACATAATACATTTCCTAATTGATATCCATACAGACACATAATACATTTCCTAATTGATATCCATACAGACACATTATACATTTCCTAATTGATATCCATACAAAGACATAATACATTTCCAGCAGTACATATTGTTCCCACGTTCCCATGAAGTCCTATTTAAATATGGCCATGATTTAAATATGAAGACTCTTGCAAACATACTGTTTGAAGGACCCACCAGTATGTCAAATTGAACCCGTTTTTACTTAAATAAACCAGAAAAATGTGTGCCGTAAAGGGCTGAAGTTTTCACGTAGACCTTTAGACTATAGTCACTTCTTCGATATATAAACGTTTATATTTGTCAGATATACTTTGCTATGTAGAACTATATCAAATAGCACATACGTTGCTATGTAAACCTATATCACATACGACATACTTTGCAATGTGGACCTATATCAAATATGACATACTTTGCAATGTGGACCTATATCAAATATGACATACAAATATGACATACTTTGCTATGTAGATCTATATCACATAGGCTATACTTTGCAATGTAGAGCTTTATCTCGTGTGACATACTTTGCAATTTTCTTGCACGTTTTCTTTCTGCTCTTTATAGCAGCCAGTCCCTTGTTTCTAATTCCCGAGCCGTGAAAGTGGGTTAATTACAGAGTATCCGGTTGTAAACATTGATCCCCGGAAGTCACGAGTCTTATATTATCGGAAAGCTTGCACGATGCGGCAATTAAAGCGTTCCCGGTGCGAAGATGTATTCATTGTGTCAAGTGGACGTGCAGATAAGATGGCCCATAGTTCATTCATGGCATTGATTCAGAGACAAGGAAGGTGAGAAACGGTTCCTTTTAGGTCTTGGTTCGGAACAATTGCGTAGATTTATTTTAGCAACGGGTAGTTTTTATTTAAGATTAATGCGCGACTTTTTTAAATATACGACGGTGTTTTTGTTTGCATGATATTGTTATATTTGTATCAAATGATTATTCGAAAACATGTTGCAATTTCGCATTATTCAACTGTATAAGTAAAATATTGAATATGTAACTCGAGTGCGATAAATTCGGAAAGTAAAAATCACACATGTCAAGTGTCCATTACAGTCAGGTCGCTTATAACAGGGCACTAACTACTTTTTGTCCAATTAATTTCTTTAATCAACGTCTACAAGTTTAAATCAAGTATGGATAAATTCAGCTTTTCTTGCATTTCCCCATCCGCTTAAATTTTATAAATTTAGAGCAGCCATATCTTGAGGAATTAGAAGCAACTTTGGCAGCAATTTTCTCCAACACCGAAACCTCTTCTGCAATAAGCAAGCACGTGACCTATGTTTGAACACAAATGTCAGGTGCCGTACTAAAACATTGTGTGACATTTCCCATGGAAGAAAACAGAGGAATTCAGTGAAATTCAACATAAATGTTGATATTTTTCGAAACCAATTCACATTTCACCAATAACCAACAATATAAAAATACAGGAATAATGAACAAAGTTCATTTGTCGCGCACATTTCACATATTCACAAATGTCATGTGGCCGAACGGAAACATTTTGTAACAATTCCCATGGGTGAAAATAGGTGAAAATCAGCACTACTGTTCATATTTTTCGAAGCCAATGCACATTTCACAGATATAATTATATAATCAACATTATAAACATCTACGGAATTCTCCGTAGGATTGATTTATACAATAAATCGTCTGCTGATCCCGAGTAAAACGAGGTGAAGCACTTGCAGCACGGTAAGGCGCATTCTAACGTGTACCGCTCTGGTAAGCACCAGTTATTGATCGAAAAAGATTAAAAGAAAACGCGCAATATTTTATGATGATGACGATATTGATGATTGTGATCATGATGATAATGATGATGATGATTATGATGATAATGATGATGATGATGATGATGCTGATGCTGATGAGGATGATGATGATGATGATAATGATGATGATGATGATGATGATGATGATGATGATGATGATGATGATGATGATGATGATGATGATGATATTACATATTTGATCTGATACAGAACACGACATAAACTTCCCTTTGTAGAGCTTTACCAGTATGTAGAACTTCTCTGCGTTTGACAGCACCACATTATATAAATGTTCCTATATACGACTGTAAAACCTTGTCTGCGTAGGCGTAACAAACTTCGTGCGTTGGACTCTATTTTATGCCAATCTTTCGAAACATCTCTACGTCGGAAAGAACGCAAATGCCATAAAGGTCTTTAAAAAACGAGAACTTCCGATAAATTGTGTGAACGAATATTTGATGAGTAGATGCACTAAAATAATCACAATATATAAATAAGCGCATGTACAAAACATGCGAAAGATCATTTTGAACACCTGGACGTTATAAAGACATCATGACCTCATAAAACCTTATTTAATATTCATTAATACTTAAACAACGTAAGTATGCGTAATCAATCATGTCAAAAAGCTAACTGGCATCTTGAACGCTTTAATACCAAACACTTGACATGGATAAGCGAGCTTTACTCCTTAATTTCGTCGTGTGTTCAGTGTTTTCGAAGCCTTATCTACGTATTAAATATCTTGAATCATTAGAATACACATTTGCGAGTGTTTTACTTGGGCAAATTAAGTTTTTATGTAAACGCACATAAATGAATAGAGACAGTGATAAAGTCTGACATCAAGTAGTTTACTGAAATTGAACGATGTTTAAATCGAAGCATTGCGACAATAATAAATATTTAGAAAAAAACAACACCAAAAACTGTTCAAACTCATTAAAATTCATTGTTGAAATTTGTCATAATTGAAGTCCCCACTTCTTCTCAAACAAGTCGAATGTTTATTGTGTATGTTAATAAAATGCAGAACGGTTTGTGCAGTATATAAATTTAAAGTGTCTGCTGCAATCCATTTATCAAGATTGTGTATTTTATATACTGTGTTTATTTATAGACAAACCATAAACCTGTACACGACTCGTAAAATTACATGATCATTTGTTCAAGTACATCCGTGATGTCTGTAAATGGTACATGTAGATCTTTTGTTATTAAATATCACTTCATAACATTTTTTGCAAAACAAATTATATTATTGTTTCCTCTTTAAAAAATCGTAGCCCTATCAATCCGGTTTTGTTTTTCAATAACATGAACACTAAGATAGTTTTTTAAGATAAAAAGACCATATTTTATTAGAAACACAATATATTTGTTTGAACATATTTTAGAACAATTAAACCTAATTTCCATGTCATTTTCTGCTAATAGTGTCAGTTGAACAATGTTATTATAAGCCGAATTTCGCCCAATAGTAATTGCTTGTGTATAATTGATTCGTGTGACGCACAGGTGATTGGGTTTACTTGCGTATGGTTTTCTTTCTTTGTTTATTTGTTGTTGTTTTTTATTTATTAAAAAGAAGATTTTGTTTTGAATCGTTATGCCCTTGCAGCCTATTCGATCTTCAAAATAGGCGATAATTGCTATGTAACCTGGAGTAAGTGAAAGGCAGGAAGTTGTATCATTAGAGCGATTACATGTCACTGGTTCTGTGTATATTAAAAAGTTTATACGGCCCTTTAGTACCAACGGTACATTATGTGAGGACCCAAGGTGTGTAATTTGTTACTTTGAGAGATGCAGATAAATTTTACAATTAAAACAGTAATTTGCAGCTAGTTCATATGTGACTAAAAAGTTTTGGTTTGGTCTGTGTTTTTGTGTGGGAAACCCCACCTGTTCGGTGTAGCGATCACCAACCGATCTCGCAACGATACAATATATTATGGAGCTTCTCTGGCATGAGTGTTTATTCCAAAAACGCACAGTCACTGCACTTGAAGTTTACATGTAGACCCATAGTCCGACGTGGCCAAAGACTAAAAGTGTAGGGGGCAAATATAATAAGGTCATAAAACAACTGTTATCTTCTAAACTAAGTGTTACGAAAACGGATTCGCTATCACGACTTTCGACCGGAAATGGTTATTCAGGTCATTGCCAAATACCAAGTTGTTCATTTGCACCATACTAGGCGAAAGTTTCCCTATAATCTTTCGATTGTTAACGCCGATCAGAAGTCAGGACTTAAAATGTTGTTTGATCTTCGGATAATTTGAAGATGACACCTCTTGGTCAATATGTGTTTTATTTACGACCGAAACTTTTCAGCGTGGCTTAAAGATGACTTTAGGTCGAAATCTTCAATAAATGACAAGCTAATCTGGGATCGGAAGATCGCATGAAATTGTATTTTAGTAGCTGACTTTAGATTTATAACAGTTTGTTTAGACAACATATTACCTAAACAAACATACAAATTCAATGTTTGAATTACAAAATTGTTATATATTATTTTTCAAAAAGTATGTGTATGTGTTCTCTTACATAATTAGAACAAGTAGTAACTAATCAAGTTGTGAGCAATTTCAATAATTTATTTATTATGTAATACAATTAAGAATTGTTACATTTCAAATATACGCACAGTTTTGTACACCAATTAACAACTACATAAAGTAAAAATCATCAATCAACACCTAAAACAGGATTATACTTAATATTGAACGATGCTCTATTCGTGGACGGATATAGATATACTCGTCAATGAAAATGTCACCTTCCATGAACGAAACCCCCATTCAAATGCCATTGTGCATAAAGGAAATGTTAAACATAAAAGGACATCAAACATGAGATAGATTAACCGAACTAAAGAAAGTTGTGTAGATGTCCCATTTGTCATAAATTGTATTCTATACCGGATTACCATATCATGAAAATATAAGAATCTTTAAAATATTCAAAAGCGGCTCAAATTGACTGAACACAAATAAAATTAATGTGCCGTGTATGATAGAACTTAAAAGTTGTGGGCTTTAATTCGTGCTTAAAAAATGCCGTTTTAAGTAAATTAAGATGTCGGAACTATTTAATTTGCCTTCAAATCTGGGGCTAATATAATTATATGGAAAGTGGAATCGTATTGTAAAATTGTGTTTTGTGCTGAAGCCGCTAGGTTTTAATATCCATCCATTACAAATGTGAAATCATTTATATTTCTAGTAAAACATCAAGTCTATTGTACTGATTATAGATCTGAAATTTCGAGATTAAATTTGGTAGTTTCAATTCAATTTAAAATTACAAATTTATTTAATAAATAAACCACAACATAAACAAAACGGTTTAATAACAAACCATTCTCATGACATAAAACTCATCCAAATTAACAAAATCACGTAAACAATATGTTACAATTTGATATCCATCCTGTACCAAATTAATGAAATAAATAAAGTTGATAACAATGTTTTGATAATATTAATACACATCTTTTAAAATGCACATTTATACTGGTACAATATTAAACGCGCACTGTACAATTGGAAGCACCAAAAGCGGTCTAATATTGTCTGTGTGTCCGTTGTTTGCTGAGCAACGTGAAACTCTCTTACGTGATGACATAGCAACGTTTGCGCTGCTGTAGATGCGGACCTGAACAATGTTGCAAGCGCTTGTTTCGACGGAAATAGTTTGTATTATTATACACCACTGAGCTCGTAACCTTACAGCACCATCGTTCGCCGTTGTCATTTTATGTTCTATAGAAACAATTGTTGTTCGTCAAACAAGTGTGTCATACCTCCTGGCGCACAAGTATAACGTCTACATAATGTCATCGACATTTTCCATCCCGTGATATAAACCTGTACCATCACAATAATCGTCGAAATGCTAACGGCTTAACGAAAAATATTGCATCAAAATTGTTAATGGATGCTTGACTTAAATTCGTCTCCAATTAAGAAGTACCGCTGTTTATTAGCAAAAAGCTTTTGTTTTCTTTTGATGCCTTGAAGTCCTTCTTAGCGGGGCGGAGGTAGCGGCAGTCCTCCAAGTCCTCCCAGTCCTCGTCGCTCAGCGGCGGAGGCACGTACGGGGGCCCCGAGAAGTCTCGAACAATCAAGGGACGACTCGTTAGCGTATAGATCGGTTGCAACATTATTGGCGGAAGTTTCAGTGGTCGCTCCCTACACACGCCGTCTCGCGATTTTTCAACTTTCCGGTGGTCCACAACTGGGAGAGAGTCGTCTGCGGATTTGTCCTGTTCTTGTTTCAGAGATGCCTCGTGTTTTCGATCGAATGAAATCAACGTTCCTACGTCACCGTTTTCAAATAAAATGTTCGCCTGAAGCATCCGCTCGCTCGATGTTTTCTGTAATTTCTGGAGCGCTTTGATGTCGATGGTACCGTCCACCGACAGAATTCGCTTCAGTAACTTCATCCTGAACTCATTTGGAGGAATGAACACTGGTGACTGCGGCGTCCGCCTTGCGCTTAACGGACCGTCCGAAACTGACGTTTTCTCTGCGGTCATCATGGAGCTCCTAGTTATTGTTGCCATCATTTACTCGTCGAAAATATTACCTCAGAGTCTAGATAGCGCCCCGATTAGACCTCCTGTATACGGCTGTATACGGGGTTCAGGTACGGTGATACTCTTTCCGTGTTGATAACCGAGTTAAGTTCACTGCTATCAAACGACTTTGTTGATAACAACCCAAATTGTTGTCTTAAGATGAACCAGAAATCGTTTGTTATATGTTACGATAACCAAAAGATCGCTGCTCTTAAACTCTTCAAATCCGAACTTGAAATCGAGTACTGTATTGAAAAGTTCCGTTTTTGAAGTACCAATATATCGTTAAGCCACTTTCACAGACAACAAAACATCTTTTAAGCTCTTTTTTTAAACACGTGCCTTTCAACAGTGTTCTTTTTACAGAAAATTTATCACTTTTTTTCAACTGATGACACTTTAACGAAAATAACAATCTATTATTAATAATTTTTCATCTAAAAGCTCCACACATTTGATATTATTATTTTTCTACGATCTGCTCTGTTCGCGAGTTTAGTGTCGTCTGCGAAAATTGGAAACGCGTCTGCTATTTATAGGTCTACTCATGGGTTATCTGCCCCCACTGATTTTTTTACAATACAATGGGCTGTTTTCATACTCATCGTAAAAAGTCCAAATTTAACCATAACTGTATTGTAGTTCCAAAGAAATTTGAATGATACTAAAATAATTATTACTTCAGTAAACAGATTATGAACAAATTAAAGGGACTGTAAACCACGAATGGCGAAAAAAGAAAAGTTCTAAAATACCGTAGTTTTTTTACAATTATTAGTTTATATTGATAAAAATATCACGACTGGCATATTACATTACTTGAAAAAAGTTTATATTTTTAGTATATTCGGTAATACAATTTCGCGATGTGAAATCGAGAGTACATCGCGAAAATAGGTGACATAACGATATACCCACTATAACTAACGCACGTAGATTGATCATTTTATATATAAAATATATACAATTCACTACGCAAGCACAATTTGCATTCCTGGGTTTATCACATGACGATGATGATCAATCTGATTGCGTTTTTTAAAGTTAACTGGTTGTAACCTGGTCGACATACCCAGTAAAATGTATTACCGAATAAACTGAAAATATGAAAACTTAACAACTTTTTTCAAGTAATGTAATATACCAGTCGTGATATTTTAATCAATATAAACTAATAGGTGAAAAAATACGGTATTTTAGAATATATTTTTTTCGTCATTCGTGGTTTACAGTCCCTTTAAAGTGAACATGTGATAAGCCTATAATTAGTACTGTATAGTGACCTCGGTTTTGTAGATTTAACGAATAGAAATGACAAAACAAGGCAATATTTCAGTGTGAAATAATAAGAAGAATCAACATAACTGCGTGAACGATCAACAGTTAATTGTCCTTTCGGTTATTCCACTGCATAAAGTTAAATACTCAGAGGTGCAGTTCAATAAGAAAAGTGTTATTCTCGTTTCATTCACATTACGATGGATTATTATTGGTTAGCGTCTTTAATACTGTGTACGGTTGATTTGTTACACAAAAATAATGAAATTACTTTGTGAAGATATTGTGACTGTGTTTCAACATTAATTTCTGAGAGAATACACGTCCGTGTGGTTTGATTTCAACGTCTCTTACAGGGGCATTAGAATGATGCGAATCAAACGTATTTAGTAGTGGTGAGTTGATTAATCAGATCGTCGACGCGTCGTCAACGAATTGCTGCTGACGTGACGATGACGATGAAAATTTCGAGTCGACGAAAAGTTGACGAATTTTTTACCGTACCTATCATTCGATATTTTTGGTAATACACCATTTCTGTTTACCGCTCAACTGAAACGAGCTTTTTTATTGGATAAGACAACCCCTTTAAACCAATCAGCGATCTTAATACGGATGTGTATAGGCAATTCATTCAAGATGTCGGTCAGAGAAGAATTTGTTCCCTTTCCTAAAAAATCTAAATCCTTCTAAACCAGCGAAGGACGGGAACCTTGATATGAAATATGGGTTCTGTAATTACTGCAGAAAACAGTACACGAACTATGGTATGTTTGTTGACTTGTTGTTATTGGGGTTTAACGCCGTTTTCAACACAGTAAGTAACATTACAGCCACAAGATTTTTCACTAATTCGAACACGAAGCAAGATTTTTTAGCATTTATTCATTATTAAATCACAAAACACATAAGAAATAGTCATGATAAAGTTTTTTTTTGATAAAATATAGCAATATAATGTTAATATCAACAAAAAACTGGTTAAAATATTAAAAACTTCAGTGTTTGTTAAAAATGCTGATTAATCGATTAATCGCTGATTATGGCCTCCGAATAATCGACTCGGTTTTGGGGAACCGATTCCAACCATTAGTATTTAGTCCTCTTGAACATTCTTGGAAATGACTGCTTTAATTGTACATGCTGGGGGTAGTTTTACATTGTAATCCAAATTGTGTGTAAACAAAAAACTAGCGTGTGAATATTAATGTAATAGCTGCCATGGTGATGAAAGAACAAGACGTGAAAATAGTAATAGTCATGAAATTGTTACCTTAAAAATTGCATTATCAAAACATTATTTATCCCGTATTTTTTCCTGAAGTACAATGAACTTAAACATATAAACACGTGATTTCCGTTAACATTAAAGATAAACATATCTTCATTAAAAAAAATACTGAGTTAAGCTTAAAGTTAAGTATTTACTTCTCGATATAAGTATGTTTATTCAACGAAAATAAAACATAGATCGTTCAAATAAACATGAGATAAACACTAGGTTGAATTTACTTTTATTTTCCAGGACGTTGAACTTGAGCGCATATAACATAATACCCTTGTTCGCATGACGCGTCTATAATTACTAACGATTCTTTTACATGTAGCTAAGCGAATATCCGATATGAATACAGGTCATAGTAAGATCAAGGGCACTGTGCCATAAATCATCGGAGTAAGCACCATAAACTCTAAGTAGATTGAACATTGTAAATTGTTACCGATACAATTGTTCAACGGAAACTCGGAGTGTCAAGATAGAAATCAGGTTGTTTATCCCAGTAAATGATTGATCTAGCATCATGTTATTGTTCGTGGATGGTGATAGAAAAATCCATTGGAATAAATCGNATATATTTCAGTTAAATGTGAATGACTCGTAAATTCAATCATGTTTAAAATTTCGTCGTATAGTATCTCGAAAAAGTAATAAGCAATAGAAGTGATGGGACGCATCGGGGTCCACACTTAATGGTCGTCACCTATAAACTACCCACTCTAGATAGCGACGTTTAAAAAACTTCGTTTGTTTTGACATTAAACAAAAAAATGTAAATGTTTCTTCTCAGACTACAAGAACAAGACGTGAAAATAGTAATAGTCATGAAATTGTTACCTTAAAAATTGCATTATCAAAACACTATTTATCCCGTATTTTTTCCTAAAGTACAATGAACTTAAACATATAAACACGTGATTTCCGTTAACATTAAAGATAAACATATCTTCATTAAATAAACACTGAGTGAAGCTTAAAGTAAAGTATTAACTTCTCGAAATAAGTATGTTTGTTCAACGGAAATAAAACATAGATCGTTCAAATAAACATGATATAAACAATAGGTTTAATTTACTTCTATTTTCCAGGACGTTGAACTTGAGCGCATATAACATAATACCCTTGTTCGCAAGACGCGTCTACAATTACTAACGATTCCTCTACATGTAGCTAAGCGAATATCTGATATGAATACAGGTCATAGTAAGATCAAGGGCACTGTGCCATTAATCATCGGAGTAAGCACCATAAAGTCTAAGTAGATTGAACATTGTAAATTGTTATCGATACAATTGTTCAACGGAAACTCGGAGTGTCAAGATAGAAATCAGGTTGTTTATCCCAGTAAATGATTGATTGAGCATCATGTTATTGTTCGTGGATGGTGATAGAAAAATCCATTGGAATAAATCGGGTACTTGAATCTTGCAATGGATAAAATTATTGTAATTTATTAAAGTATGCATAACTGAGGGGTTATCGCTTATGTTTGGAAGAATACGAATTAATACTTCAACCATTCATACTGTCGGGTTAGCCATGTCACTGTCACAACATGGTCACATTTACTTCTTATGTACAACAAAGCAATGACCACCTCGAATTTATCCGCGATAATCCTTCATTCTGTGTACTCATTTAACTGTGTTGCGTATAAGCGCGATGAGATGACAAGGCCTTCGAAAAATATTCATTATTGTAAAGTATTTTACTGACCTGAGCACAAATCTAATATTTAAATTTGTTAGTATGTTAAACACTTCTTAAAATGTTCACAAATGGTAAATCTTATTTTTTGTTCAAAATATTTAAATGGGACTTTAGGACTGAAAATCACACAAGTTATAGAAATATTCTAATGTACGTGCTATCTGTGGACAATGTGGAGTATTAGTGGTTGGGCGAACCATGGTCCTACTGTGACACCTACAGGCTCAGGTGAAACAGCGAGTTCTGAATAGACATTTAAAACAATTGCAGTAAACATACCTGTAACACAAGACGGGCACTGTCTACTCATTGATTGTTTCACTGTGACACCCAAGTGCAAGTGTTTGTTTAAACATACGTCACCGTGCGTTTGAGTTACTTCTCGTTTATATGGTTAAATCAGCATTGTTAATTCTAACACAGTAAGGACAATCCTTTTGTTTTTCTTCAATGCGCAAGTCCAACTTACGCATTTTAATATGACAATAACTTGTAAACAGTCTTATCTCAAATGAATCTTTCAGTTAAAAGAAAGCTTGATTTTTATTCGCCTTCGACAGGTGTATATTTGACGAAAACGCCTCTATATAAGTGTATCAAAAAGCTATATTTACGCATATATATCTATGTAAAGAAGGGGTGTGGGGCCTAGTGGGGGAATGAAAGATGGTCATTATCATTTATCTACCAAACGCAATTTATTTGAAACTGCATGCGATGCGTTATTGATATTGTTTGAACACCTTAATTACAAACCATGTCATTAGATCCAAACGACAATCAGAATATACAAATCGGAACCGGGAAACAGACAATTTGTAGAGTTTCATACAACTGAACAGGATGTCCATCAAGATGAGACTCAATTATCAGACAAGACAGATACAATGACAATACAGCATACCTTTCTAAAAGTGCATCAACACAATCCGTTATCTACACTAGACTTNAATCAGGTTGTTTATCCCAGTAAATGATTGATCGTACATCATGTTATTGTTCGTGAGTGGTGATAAAAAAATCCATTGGAATAAATCGGGTACTTGAATCTTGCAATGGATAAAATTATTGTAATTTATTAAAGTATGCATAACTGAGGGGTTATCGCTTATGTTTGGAAGAATACGAATTAATACTTCAACCATTCATACTGTCGGGTTAGCCATGTCACTGTCACAACATGGTCACATTTACTTCTTATGTACAACAAAGCAATGACCACCTCGAATTTATCCGCGATAATCCTTCATTCTGTGTACTCATTTAACTGTGTTGCGTATAAGCGCGATGAGATGACAAGGCCTTCGAAAAATATTCATTATTGTAAAGTATTTTACTGACCTGAGCACAAATCTAATATTTAAATTTGTTAGTATGTTAAACACTTCTTAAAATGTTCACAAATGGTAAATCTTATTTTTTGTTCAAAATATTTAAATGGGACTTTAGGACTGAAAATCACACAAGTTATAGAAATATTCTAATGTACGTGCTATCTGTGGACAATGTGGAGTATTAGTGGTTGGGCGAACCATGGTCCTACTGTGACACCTACAGGCTCAGGTGAAACAGCGAGTTCTGAATAGACATTTAAAACAATTGCAGTAAACATACCTGTAACACAAGACGGGCACTGTCTACTCATTGATTGTTTCACTGTGACACCCAAGTGCAAGTGTTTGTTTAAACATACGTCACCGTGCGTTTGAGTTACTTCTCGTTTATATGGTTAAATCAGCATTGTTAATTCTAACACAGTAAGGACAATCCTTTTGTTTTTCTTCAATGCGCAAGTCCAACTTACGCATTTTAATATGACAATAACTTGTAAACAGTCTTATCTCAAATGAATCTTTCAGTTAAAAGAAAGCTTGATTTTTATTCGCCTTCGACAGGTGTATATTTGACGAAAACGCCTCTATATAAGTGTATCAAAAAGCTATATTTACGCATATATATCTATGTAAAGAAGGGGTGTGGGGCCTAGTGGGGGAATGAAAGATGGTCATTATCATTTATCTACCAAACACAATTTATTTGAAACTGCATGCGATGCGTTATTGATATTGTTTGAACACCTTAATTACAAACAATGTCATAAGAACCAAACGACAATCAGAATATACAAATCGGAACCGGGAAACAGACGGTTTGTAGAGTTTCATACAACTGTACAGGATTTCCATCAAGATGAGACTAAATTATCAGACAAGACATATACAATGACAATACATCATACCCTTCTTAAAGTGCATCAACACAATCCGTTATCTACACTAGACTTTACACCCTTATCGGAAACGGTTACAATGCCACAAAAGCACCGAGTGACTGTCACGCTGATCGATTGGGGGAATTATGTAGATCGTATATAAACTGCGATATGTCCCAATATGAAATATGACACGATACAATAAGAAACGGGTATAGGTGAGTCATTTAGGTTTATTGTATGTACGTATTTATACTGGGTGGATTATATATTTGGGGATTATTGCGGGCTAGGTGAATTTTCTGTTTGTCAAAGTACCGTTTTAAAAAAAAAAAATTGGTCGATATACTGATATACATGTACTACCAATTTCATGTATAAATGACATTTCTATTGAACTCTTTAATCATATCGACCATACCTTTGGGACGTTTATCATTTACATATATATCAAGAAATGTGGCATCTTATTGATAACAATAAATGGCATCTGACGTAAAACGACATTGGCGTATTCTAGTATTTAGTAATACATAATATTTAATTTATTAAAAAAAAATATCTTATGTCTGGTTACTGGTATATTGTATTTAAATCGGAAATAAAATGAAAGCAAATTTATCCCACTTTCACTTTAACAAAAAAAAACTCAACAATTAATGCTAAACTATTTCATTAATATTTTCATTGCAATATGCTTAACGCCCGATACTTGTGTTTCGTAAAAGTTCGACGTACGCAAAATCACCGGTAACCGTTGTGTCAAGTGATTGTAAAACTCATTATACAAGCATTTAAAATGTCACACGTGAAGTACTTGTTTACATCATCCCACTTGTTTGGTAAATATTTACATCTAGATCAACGCAAACAGACCAACAACGATGTACAAGGACGAATACTTACGAAACAGCGCAACAATGGACTATTAACTACTCGAGCTTAATTAGCATCGTAAATATTTACATGGGATTGATTGCTATTTAATCAGGTTAATAACCACGTGCAAAAACAATCGCTGGGGGGGCAATCAAATAATAATTATGTCTGTTATTGATATTAATCTGTGAATTTGATCGGATTTCCGACGTGGGTTCTTACTATGTATTATATTCTGCCATGTTACAGATCGACGCAAGATATCGTACTAAGACAGGTTACAAGTTATGGCTTTACGAAATGCCTTGCACGCAACATTAATGAACAATATTTCACATATTTTGACATTTGGACGGAATTTGATGAAAAACAAATATTGCATTTGTCCTCTAAACTTGTGACAATAAGTTAGACGTTCGGCGATTAACAAACATTTTATTGTTGTAATGAAGTTTGGAATTATATAATAGACTTTCGTTGTACCTATAGATCACGACTACACTGGATAACTAAACATGTTTAATATATTTCAGTTAAATGTGAATGACTCGTAAATTCAATCATGTTTAAAATTTCGTCGTATAGTATCTCGAAAAAGTAATTAGCAATAGAAGTGATAGGACGCATCGGGGTCCACACTTAATTGTCGTCACCTATAAACTGCCCACTCTAGATAGCGACGTTTAAAAAACTTCGTTTGTGTTGACATTAAACAAAAAAAAATGTAAATGTTTCTTCTCAGACTTTTGTTTTTTGGAACGCACCGAGCTTTCAAAAAAGAGATATAACCATCGTGGCTTTAATGTATTATTCATGGTGGATGTGACATTATGCCGTATACAATATTACTATTATGATCTTACAAAATATGTTTTAGCATGTATAAGACCACCCCTGACAGTGATGTTTGATCTTCATATCGCACAGCAACTGGTTCCCATGGTTTAAGCAATGCTTTTACTCTAACAAGTGTACGAGTATATACTTCATACACGAGAAAGATAAACACACTTTTCTAATAATTTTTCAATATAGATCAAGCGTCGTTTCCTATCGCAGCCAAACATCAACGGTCGTATATTTCAAGAATGCCGTCGCTATCTTAAACGGTGATATCGAACAACCAACAACTTCAAAACTTATAATAACCGATCGATATATAGCGATTAACACCGGAAATCTCTCAAACCATTAGGGACACTGCCTTTTAACCAGCATAATTAATGTTTATGTACTGAATAACCAAATAAAACAACAACACAAAAGTGTTGATATGAGTCATAGCAGCGAGTACATACTATATGTCTAAATACTATATCATGTTCTGGTGTGATGAAGTACAACAGTACAGACGCATAGCAATTGCTGTATTGAACATTCATGGACGAATAGGTACACTTTTCAATGTCAAAAACTTATACTATAGCTTATATATACGTGAACCGTACATATGTGTATACGTAAAAACTGTTTGCAATGTATACCATACATTCCTATTACTTGATAGGGCTTAAGAAGTCTGTCGCTGGAGGGGTCAGCCAGTTGGTCAGTGGGCCAGCGAAAATGCGGCTATCAACACTTCAGACATTGACCATGATAGTTCTCACGACCATTAAGGCTAATCAATGAAACATGAGATATCAAGCAATTCAAGCACTGTATGGTTTTAGACAAAACAAATCGAAGGCATATCTACGAGCTTTTTGAAGTAACAATTACAATAAAGAAATTATAACAAAAAACCCAATTGAAACAATATGCCTCGGTTGCTGAGTTCTTTGAAATACATCATTTTTTATATTTAATAACATGTTTAAACAGAAACGTACATCTCGTTCCTTAACCTATTTTACTAGTGTTAAGTATATTTTGAATTGTGTCGATGGAATATGTTTTGCTACCAAATATGAAGACATACAGTCCAGTAAAAGGCATACACAAATGCCAGGAGACGTCAGGTTTCGAAACAAATATAGGCACACAAAACACATAAATAAAATGTTCGTCTGTTGGTAGGAAGTGCTTCCTAAAAGAATTAAATGGTATAACTCTTTATAAGTATTTGAAGCATGCGATTTAAAGCAACCCTGTAGCACATTTTGTTTCAAAGAAGAAATCCATCTTGACTGGACGATTGGATGCATGTGCCTGGTGGCGTATAATGCTATATTACTAGTCACGACCTATGGTATACGGTTACCCAGAGAGACTATATTACTAGTCACGACCTATGGTATACGGTTACCCAGAGAGACTATATTACTAGTCACGACCTATGGTATACGGTTACCCAGAGAGACTATATTACTAGTCACGACCTATGGTATACGGTTACCCAGAGAGACTATATTACTAGTCACGACCTATGGTATACGGTTACCCAGAGAGACTATATTACTAGTCACGACCTATGGTATACGGTTACCCAGAGAGACTATATTACTAGTCACGACCTATGGTATACGGTTACCCAGAGAGACTATATTACTAGTCACGACCTATGGTATACGGTTACCCAGAGAGACTATGCACTCGAGATAAGTACCAGGCTCATTAATAGGAGAAGTGATTGGAGTTGACCTAACCAAAGCGCAAGAAAATGTAGTAGCTCTCTGTCAGTATACTGTCTTCTTCGAATATACAGGCTAACAATGTTGATTTAATGTCCATAAAAAATGTTCAACGCTTACCTTAATGTAAAGTGAAGCTCAACATTTAAACATTTTTTTATAACATTGCAATTTAAAGAAATTTCTTTATTTCTGGTCTTCAGCTCAAGAAAAGGTAAGTAAAACGGGATATGGTTTCAAATACCTTATCGGTCCATTGTTTATATTGATAACAACAATCCGCAATCATCCACCAGTTAAAACGAACCGAATGTTGATGTTTTCATCTGAATATAAATACTACGAATTTCATTTGATGTATATTTACTCAGTAAAAAGTTGATTTATGTATTGACGCACATTAAACATTTGAACGTATGAATTATGACAATAAAATGCAACCAAGTTTCCAAAAAAATACAACATGCTTTTAAAGTATTACAAGGCTTATTAATCGGAGTTGACAAAACCACAAATAAGCGCCAAAATGAAGTAGCTGTAAATAAAGGAAATATCAACAAATATACAGGGGTTCTTTTAAGACAGACAGGAATATAATGTATTCTTCGAACATACCATTGTATCATAACGTCCTTTGTCTCGGACAATTGACCAGTTATATTGTAAATGTCACCACGACGGAGTAACAGAGTCACCATGTAACATGACCTGCTTCCAAGGTCACCGTGGACCATGACAGGCTTCCAAGGTCAGCATGTACCATGACGGGCTTACAAGGTACCTTATACCATGACGGGCTTCTAATGTCACCATGAACCATGGTTGGCATCCAAGGTCAACAAGTGCCCGAGATAACCAGCGCATTCCAAGTCTACAGAATGATACGTTGACTAAAAAATCCATCCGCATGTGCAAATATACAGCCTTATATACAGGCTAATAATGTTGCTTTAATGTCCTTAACACAATTTAAATACTTACCTAAATGCCAGGTAAAGCTCACCATGAAAACAGTTTTACTACATTACAGTTTTTAGAAAAAAAAAATTATCGGTCTTCAGCCTATAAAGTGGTTAATAAAACGGGCTCTGTTTTTTCCCATACCTTATCGGTACCATTTCTGATAGTGACAAGAACCATCCGCATTCATCCGCCAGTTAAACCGAATTTGATGTTATATGTAGATTTCAATTCTATGAATTTTATTTCATGAATATTTACTCAGTTGAAATTTAATTTACGCAGTAACGCATATTAAACATTTGAACGTATGAAGTATGACAATAAAATGCAACCAAGTTTACAACAAAAACAATTCTTTTAAAGTATGTTCCATTTGTTGAGTATTATCTAATCGACACTTTTTACTTCACCTGAACGTTTGTAACAAAAATAAATTTTCCGTTCGCAGATATTTGCATAACGGCCATGTAACCTCGATGATTAACTAGTTTCATAAACATGTAAAATTATCTGTCACATACGTCATAAATGGCCTTATTATGTTGGAAACCTTTTATAAATCTAAAAATATATTTTCAATAACAATTTGTCGAAGGTCAGATGTTGAAGATTTCCAAAGTATGGACTTGTTTCTATTTAAATGTATTTATATGACTTCAGGAAAAACAATCCAAAGTAAACAATATCAGAATCGTTAGTAAACACAATACCATCGCATTCCACGTTGAGTCAAAATAAATTGTTGGACACATTGACGTTATGCGCAGCTGAGCAAGAACGCGTGAAAGACAAACATAAATGACAGACAAGCACGCGTGATAGACATGCACGAACGATAGACATGAGGTTGAATTTACCAGCGGTATACCTCCTACAGGCGTGTCTGATGTATTGTTTAACTTGCACGTTAATACCGATGTTTTTGTACTCACTTGTTATAATGTGACGGACAGACGCACGCACGTAACCAAGAAAAGGACGGACGATATGCACTGTAGCACTTGGGAGATATTAAGTAAAAGTTTGACGAAAATTGACGACAAAGTGTTGTTGTAAGATGTAAATGGTTGCAGCAGACGTGTTTGAAAACTTTCTTGAGCTACATTGGAGCATAATTCAACAGTGTATGATACATGCCGGAAGCCAAACAGCGAGATGTTCATTCCCACCACTTTGCTCTGCGTGATATGTTTTGCTTTTCAAGGAAAATGTCCTTAAAGTTCTGCTTTTGTCGGTTTCACTTTCAATAACTTTTAAGAAAGGAAGCTTCCTTCTTTTTTATTGTAGTAGTTACAATTCAAGCTGTTAACATTTGCACAAGCCTGAATAGCCTTGGCTTGGTAACCAGTTATTTACAAACAACTTGTACAGTGTGCAGGATCACGTGACTTTTTGGGGTTCACAACAAAACATTAATGGATGTAAACACATCGGTATTTTTATTTAAATAACTGTTTAAAACAATTTCTCCTAAGAATTTCAACTAGTGCATGCAAGACAGTTTTTCATGCTGCTTATGGCAATGTGAAATACATCAGAATTACTTTATTTAATTAACCTGTGTTCTTGGACGAAAATTCGATGTGTGCAGCATATATGTACACTGTTTTGCTCCACACATCGTGAAATGTTGTCACCAATTTCAGACGTATTCAAGGATATATTCTTAAATCTTAAGATATCGGCAAGAACTGCAAGAAAACTGTCTTGTATGCACTAAAGATGTTTGCAAATGTATTTCAATAACTTGAAACATTTAAAAATAAATAAAGTTCTTAACGGTATGTATACATTCTGTCCAGCTCGTGTGTAAACCCATGAAACCCCCGTTGATCCTGCACCCTGTGTACACGTTATCACGTTTAGAAGCTATTTATTTTGATGTGCATGTGCCATATGCATTATTAATATATGTAACCGTAAACAGATTATATAAAACAATCCGAATGCTTTGTTTCTCAGTATCAATTTACTTTTCAAGGTAACAACATTGAAGACTAGGTTCAAGTATCGCGTTTGTATTATGCGTAAGAAAAACAGTTTGTACCATTTGTTTCGTTCAATAAAGGATGATTTGCAGGAAGTTGTAAGATACTCATCAGAACGTCAATTCGTCGATAAATAATGGTTCGTAAGTGACGAACGTGGTGCCCAGGAATATTCAGCGATAGCACGTATGCATTCACATTAAGTTATGAACGACATATACATCAATATGACTAAACATCAATTATTTGTAAATATATTTAAATAAACTGTTCTGGAAAAAAATGTTTGTGTTCGCAACGTACACAAGACATAAACTTATACATAATGTAACGAAACCATAACTCGCGGCTAAGAGGTGTTAAGTCGTGGCCATGGAGTACAATTTACCCTCACGTGTCACCTCTCTGACTTCGAATACTCATGATTACAAATAGAATTGGTCGAACTACTTGCGGGACAAATTACGCATACAAACTCAAGGTGAATGGTTCACATTTTTTTTAATGTTATTCTTTGAAGCCAGACTCGAGTGAGGTTTATTCATTTCAATAAAATTATAATGAGATAATACGATACACGTAAAAATACAATTTTGGACTTCCAATGACCTCTGCACAAGTAAGGAACGTGGATATATCTGTCTATGTCGGTGTGCACATACGTTTTATTGAATATTTAATAAGATTGATATAGAGATGAGCCCTCCGTGAACTGGGGGACAAAAATATAAGCCATATTGGTTTACAACAAGACTATCAGAGTGTCCGTTTATTGATGCCCTGTGCATGTGTTTATTGTGTGCCTCCCTCCGACTACATGTGGAATGTGCGCGTGTTTGTCCGGTGAACATCACTTGTTTGACGTTGTGTTCCTCGCCTCGGTAACACGTTTTCGTACAGCATGTTTTAAAACACCTTGTTTGTGTGAACGTCGCTCAATCAAGGTGTCGGTACAGGGCGCTAAGCCTTTGTTCTTCAAACATGTTGGTTCTTAATCACAGTAAGTCATTAAATGGACTCGTTCACAGATTTTGGCATGTTTTGAAGTTTATTATTAAATGCTTTAAATTAATAAAAACAAAACAACATCAGAACTAAAGAGGAACAAAATAAAAACAAGAATAAAAGTTTAAAAAAAAAGAAACAGAAACAAAGAAAAAACGTAAACCGCACCAGGGCTCGAACCACCGACCAATGGAGTAAAAGCCAAGCGCCGAAACCGCTCAGTCATCCGTCGTCACGTGTGTATGTTTTGTTTTTTTTTAGAGTTTATGTTCGGGTCGTCGTTGAGTCTTAACGACTACATTATTTGCGGACCTGACCATCCGTCTTCACATGGGTTGCCATTTATTTTATACTTCGTATAACTATCCACGTTTTGTAGCAAAATATAACGATAATATAAGATGATGTTTCGTAAACTAAAGGGTATTTTCAGTATAAGTCTGCGACATTAGTGATATTTCGCACACTGTTGTTCATTGTTCATTTATTTCTTGAATCTGTGACAAAAAGTTGAAAAATTCTCATTTTGATAAACTGTGAACAAGTCCCTTTAAGAGCATTACACTTATTGCGTTGGGGTCCTGGGTCAGATATAATATGAAACCAACACAATGATCAGAAAATTAAACAATTTCTGTCGAACAAAATGTAAAAGCACACATTGTACCCATGTTCTTAAATTAAGGTACACGTTCGATGAATACGTTCCCACTAAAGAATGGATTTTAATGATATTCCTGATAATCACATTTAAAGATTAAAAATGGGATGATGATAATATGCTAAGATTACTTAACATATTTGACATGTATATGCTCACCACCCAAGTACACCCTTAAACATGAAACAATACCCCCAAACAAACTGGACGAAATATAATGTTTTAATTGGTCAATTCTCGAATGCAAATTTCGTAAACGAGATACTATTATGAAGCGAGTCAGGTCCATTAAAATATCTGCAGTCGACGCTTGCACAAGTACATTCGTATTTAAAGATTAATGTTTTAAAATCGAAAATCGATTTCAAATTAAATACTTTCAACATCAAAGCCAGCATGATTGCATGTAAAGTTGACGTATTTCATTCCCTCTATTTCATTGCGTATGTGGTCCCTTATCAAAAACAAGTTCAAATTAAAGTGTTTCATAATTGGATGATCAAATGGACCGTACACATACCCTGCTGGTACATAATATTATGCCAAGTTCAACTCAACCCATTCAATATTTGAACAATCCATATGGAGTTAGGGCGTAAATGAATTTGTTTAGTTGTTCGGTTTGCTATTTTATTACTCAAGTCATCATGTGAATAGCAAAAGCAAACTAAGACACATACTAAGATAGCTTAACTAGCAATTAGTGACCATCTCAACTCAGTATATTTATAGATTTTTTTTAAAAACATGTATAAATTCAAAATGTTCCCAAACCAATTGCCACACATTCCGAAACGAAAGCTGTAGTATATATTGTATTAATATTGATCGAAATAACACCCCTGATACTTACTTAAAATAATGTTTAATGTTTAACAAAAAGATTAAAATAAAATAAGATTGTTTATTATTTGTGTTGCTATTTCTCAAAACGTGTGTATCTCTTAGTGTACATATCCCCAAAATTACACAACAGTCAAACGCACCTCTAATAAATTTGAAAAGACAAAACAGGTAGGTCTGCTTTCTAATTCTTTTTTAACAGAGCGGTACAGAAAAGAACAACTCTATATTAACATGGTATACAATAAGGGCAGTATAGCCATTCATGGTGTAATATGATATACAATAAGGGCAATAGAGCAATTCCTGGTGAAAACAAGCACCATATTTACCGATTCAATATTTCGATGGAACATGGCGTATGTTTCAGCAATTTAAGTTCAAACACTTTGATTTCTTTTCTTCAATACAAAAATTTCATAAATAAGTCAATTAAACGTTCTAAAAGTGTGTAGTCCATTAACAGCCACCTTTAAATCTGCGAAGTACATATTAATTATTCATAAAGAAAAATATTTGGTATTACATTTAAATACCCATTAAATAATGGATGAAATAATAATCACTAAAGTTTCAAAATATTATAAATTAAATATCTTTATTCAACGCAAAGGTTTTAATAAACAAAACTAGTAACATCATTGTAAACGACTTGTCCCTTATTATATCGCGTATACAAAAGCCACAATGACAGTATCGACGATTTAATGCGATTTCAATATGACTGTATTTTGTGCGTTTTCAATTACCTTCTTATTCACAAACTTGAAATAATATATCGATTGAACTAAATTCCGATTAGATGTAAATAAAAATGTATCTATAATGTGGACAATTTGGTCATATTCATTTTGCTTCAACTGAGAGCTAACTATACGATTACAGAGCAATGTATGGCTTGTAAGTTCAGAAATAGTGTTAAAGTGTGGAGGTATAATAAGCGCCATACATAAGTCTGCTAGTTAACCCTTTGCATGCTGGGAAATTTGTCGTCTGCTAAAATGTTGTCTGCTAAATTTCTAAAATTAGCATTTTCTTCGAATTTTTTTTCAAAGAATACTTTCAGAATAGCAAACAGTTTGGATCCTGATGAGACGCCACGTTCTGTGGCGTCTCATCTGGATCCAAACTGTTTGCAAAGGCCTTCAAAATTCGGTTCCACCACTGAAAGAGTTAATCAATTGTACATTTCCTTAATAATATCCATATCGTACATTTCGAACAGTACATATTGTTTCCACGTTTCCGTGCTGGTCTATTTTGATAAGGCCATAATTTAAATTTGAAGACTCCTGCAAACATACTATGTGTACGACCCACCAATATGTCATATCGAACCTTCTTACTTAAATATAATAGAACAATATGTGCCTTATAGGACCTGGATTCTTCACGTAGACCTTGATACTAAAGGTACTACTTTGCTATATACACCTCTTTACATGATATACTTTGCTATGTAGAACTATATCAAATAGAGAATACTTTGCTATGTTGACCTTTATGACATAGCACATACTTGGCTATGTAAAGCTATATCACATTTGACATACTTTGCTATGTAGAGCTATATCACATTAGACATACGTTGCGATGTCGAGGTTTATCACATAGCACATACTTTGCTATGTAGACCTGTATCACATATGACATACTTTGCTGTGTAAACCTATATCACATATGACATACTTTGCTATATAGTCTAGACCTTTAGCACATATGACATAATTGGCTATGTAGAACTATATCACATATGTCATACTTTGCTATGTAGTCTAGACCTTTAGCACATATGACATAATTGGCTATGAAGATCTTTATCACATATGGCATACTTTGCTATGTAGAGCTATATCACATATGGCATACTCTGCTATGTAGAGCTATATCACATATGACTTTGCTATGTAGACCTGTTTCACATATGACAAACTTTGCTTTGTAGAGCTATATCACGTATGACATACTTTGATATGATGAATTATATCACATATGAAATACTTCGCTTTGTAGAGGCATATCACGTATGACATACTTTGATATGCAGACCTATATCACATATGAATACTTTGCTATGTAGCGCCATATCACATACGACATACTTTGTTATGTAGAGCTTTATCACATATTACATACTTTGCTATGTAGAGCTATATCACATATAACCTACTTTGCTATGTAAAGCAATATCACATATGACAAACTTTGATATGTAGAGCTATATCCCAAAAGACATACCTTGCTATGTGGAAATTTATCGCATGGGACATACCTTGCTGTGTAGACCTTTATCATAATGAACCTGCTTTGCTATGTAGAACTATATAAATTATGACATAGGTTGCTATGTAGACCTATATCATATAGGACATACTTCGCTATAAACATGTATAGACGTTTATCGCAGAAGGCAAATTATGATATTTTGAACTATTTTATGAAGGACATACTTCGCTATATAGAGCTGTAGCACATAGGACCTTCTTTGTTATGTTGACCTATTTAATACAGGACATAGTATTCCATATAATCTCATATCACGTAGGAGATACTTTGCTACGAATGTATAGCTCATTTAGGCATATGTCATTGTGTATTTTAGGTCTGAATTCTCTGTATAATATTGGGCCAAAATTCATCAAATTGCGTTTGATATATGGATTCTACTCCATTTGTAGTCGGTACCTGCATATTTTTTATAGATTGAACCTAAGTAAATTAAGAATGAATAAATGTATGTCAATATATACATAGCTATCATATTTGAGTAAACTTATAATTCCTTTAATAAATATTGTTCAATGTGATTATTGGAAACATCCAGCATGAATAAATATTGTTTTTATGTAGGGTTTAATATTACAGGCAGGTTACGAATCTTATGCATGTAATTATGTTTTGCCAAATTGACCGTGTTTTCACGTATATTATGATATGTTTTTTTAAGTCATAAATGGTTCACTATGTGCAAGGTTTGGTGTGAAACATAGCCATTTACAATAATACACCTCAAACGGATAAAAATCTCTGATAAAAAAAATAAGGAAAAAAAAGAAAACTTGAATTAAAGCAATTGTCTTGCATGTTTTCTTCCTGTGCTTTATAGCAGCCAGTCCCTTGTTTATAATTCCTCAGCCGTGAAAGTGGGTTAATTACCGAGCGTCCGGTTGTAAACATTGATCACCGGAAGTCACGAGTCTTATATTATCGGAAAGCTTGCACGATGCGGAAATTAAAGCGTCGCCGGTGCGAAGATTTATTCCTTGTGTCAAGTGGACGCGCAGATAGGATGGCCGCGTAGTTCATTCATGGTATTGATTCAGAGACAGGGAAGGTGAGAAACGGTTCCTTTTAGATCTTGGTTCGCAACAATGGCGTATATTTATTTTAGCAATGAGTAGGTTTTAGTTGTTTGCTTGCGAACAGCTAAGGTTAGTACTGCGCGTTGAAAATCGGTATGCGCCTAGCTACGCTAAGAACGATAACCGCCGCATCTGCCGTCTGAGGCTATTACTAGCAATCTCCATGCAGAGTTGTCTTTCCATGCTCTCACATACAACTTTTATCCAGCTATGCAGGTTCCAGTCAAATCTCGCGCGGAGTTTGTATTAATAGATGCTGATAAACAAGTTTAGTGGGATGTTGTGTAACCTCGTTCATAGTACATGCTGCTGCAGCGGGTTTAAATTTGATATGCCTGGGAAACATTCTTTTGTTCTCAACATATAGCGGCGATCTTTTGTATTCACGGGTGCTAACAACGCAATAGTAAAAGGTTAAGTTTGTTTACATACATAGTTCTCAATTAATACAACGTTGAACATGAGTTCCCCAATTACTACAGGTATACTATAGACAACAACAAAAATGCTATATAATCGCTAGACTTAGAAATAAAGTTTGCAATTTACGTTTTTAAATAATTAAATTGAAAACAAAAGTTTGACTTTTGTGTTTGTTAACTTGTTAGTCGCATCTTTACCGCATGAAATGTGTGTTATCATTGTCAAACCACACATTAGTGTAAGAAGATAAACATTATACTACGGAAGTACCACACATTAGTGTAAGTAGATAAACATTATACTACCGGAGTGTCCTCGCATGCCTTATTATGAGTGTATTTCTTCACCATCGAAATGTATCGCATTTTAATATTTGATTTACATGCAGTTTTCTTTCGACACATTTAAATCACACTTTCATATGCGAGTCATGCGAAAATGGGTCTTATGCGTTTCGGCCAGCTTACCTAAAGCCCAACCTGTGCATTTGCGCAGTCTGGTCAGAGGCGATGCTGTTCGCTATAAAATCACCCAATGTGTAATGATCTCATTATGTATCTCCTGACCAGACTGAGAGATGCGCAGGCTGTTAGGGCTATACATATGATGGGCGCATATGGAATAAGACTCATTTTCGCATGACGAGGGTCATTAAAAATTTCATTGCGAATTGTAAATGGCACATTTAAGCACAATGCTTTTCGATACAAAATTGAATTTAAACTAGCAAACTTGTAAATAAGGGCAGCCTATCCAGGCGTTTAGGAACGATTTCCAGACGTGCTGATCGAGTACGGCAAACATTTTTGGTTGGATAATTAAACGATTTTCCTCTTATCGTGACACTATAGTATGTGTTTGTGTTCTCATCTTAAAAGCAAAACTGTGTTTATCGATAGTTAATTATATATTCCCCGGACGATTAAGTGAACGAGTACTGACCCTGAAATTCTATGAGATGGATTTTAAAGCGTTATTGTAACTGGGCCACAGTTTCCTGACACTGAATAGCGATACATCCTTTGCGCTGAGCGCTGACACAGTGCTGCAGGCAAAGTTCAGAGGTTTTATCTCGAATCAGCCTATGAAATATTCGAATATATTCATGCGTGTCTGCTGGCGTTATGTACAAGTCAGTTAAGGTGAACAGCTGGGTAAAACAGCTACGCCGAAAAAGCGCATTAGTGCTCTAAACCCATGTTTAGGTCAGAGTTGTTGACACCGCGTGAACTACTAGGGTAACAAGTAATGCATAAACAACAAAGTACGGGTCAACAGGGCTGTCTTTATGACTACCTAATTCGTGAGTAAAAAGTAGTGCTTTATATAATTTCATCAATTAGGTTATTGTATATTTAGAATTTGTATATGGTGTCAAAAATCTAAAGTTTTGTACAGGGAATTTTCATAATGAAATTATATTCTTAGTAAGATAGGTATTCGATATTCCAACAATATTCATTTAATATGATGGTGATTGCAAATTGTCTTTATATTCAGTTCTCATTACCATTTTCATCATACTTTCTATGCTTTCTGAACGTCAAAAAAGGGCCATGCTGTAGTGATTTTGTCTAATTTATCTCTATAAAATAAATATGATGAAAAAAGTGCACACACATCTCGACCCGTGCGTTTAGACACACTCTTTATAAATTTGAATGGCTTGTGTTGATTTAAAAGTTACGATTAATTTAAAAAAATGGGTTGCGTCTTAAATTATTCAATAGCGAACAACTTCAGTGCCTTCAGCGCTTTGATTATTTTAGATAAATGCACGACTTTTTTAATATACAATGGTGTTTTTGTATGCAGGATATCGGATTGTTATATTTGTATCAAATTATTATTCGATTATATATTTAAATTTCGAATTGTTCAATTGTTTATGTCACTGATCGAATATGTAACTCAAGTGTAATAAATTCGAATAAAAAATCACACGTGTCCAGTGTGTCATCTCCACACTAAATTTATAATCATTTATAAATAAACGCATGTACAAAACAAGCGAAAGACCATTTTAAACAAGTAAACGTTATATAGCCAACACAAACTAACAAAGCCTTATTTCAAGTTCAGTAATACTTTAACTATGTAATTATCCGTAATCAATCATTCCAAAAAGCTAACTGGCATCTTGAACGCTTTAATACCAAACACTTGATAAGGATAAGCGAGCTTTACTGCTTAATATTCGTCGTGTTTTCAGTGTCATTGGGTGTCATTCGAAGCCTTATCTACATATTACATGACTTAAATCATTACATTTACGAGTGTTGTTCC
The DNA here is from genome assembly GCA_007657795.1 of Dreissena rostriformis. Lineage (NCBI taxonomy): Eukaryota > Metazoa > Mollusca > Bivalvia > Myida > Dreissenidae > Dreissena > Dreissena rostriformis. Next base: position 27,657 of record VMBQ01003792.1, on the reverse strand, counting down.
CGGGTAAATTCAGTTTTTATGTAAACGAAGAGAGACATAGATAACTTCTGACATCATGTAGATTGCTGAAATAGAACGGTGTTAAAATCGAGATTGAAAGATTTATAAATATTTAGAAAAACATTGTACAAACTCATTAAAATTAACTCATTGGTGGCATTTGTAATAATTTTAATCCTCCACGTGTTTTCAAACAAGTCGAATATTTCATTGGTATCCATTTATCAAAACTGTGTATTTTTATAGACCGTGTTTATAAACAAACAATTAACACGGACACGGCTCGTTAAAGGGCATGAAGTACATGCGTGATTTCTGTAAATGGTGTAGGTAGCTTTTTCGTTATTGAATATCACTTCATAAAATATTTGGCAATACAAATTACTATAATTGCATTATCGTTTCCTCTTAAAAAGAACTATCATTCCGGTTGTGTGTTTTTTTTAATAACATGATCAATAAGTTTTCTTTTTTAATTTTGAAGAAAAAAAAATAGTCCACATTTTATGATAAACAAAATATATTTGGCTGAAAATATTTACAACAATTAAACCTAATTTACATTTCATTCTCTGCTAATATCGTCAGTTGAACAATGTTATTATGAGCCGAAGTCCGCCCAATAGTAATTACTTGTAATTACTCGTGTATAATTGATTGACGTGAGGCGCAGGTGATCGGGTATCCGAGCGAGTGGTTTTATTTGTCTGTTTGTTTGTTCATTTAAAAAAAGTTTTTTTTTAATCTGTATGCCCTTGTAGCTTAATCGATCGTCAAAATAGTTGATTATTGCTATGTTACATGGTGTAAGTGAATGGTTGGACGTCATATCGTTATAGCGATTACATGTCACTGGTTCTGTGTACATTTGTATATTCAAAAGTTTATGAGGTCCTTAAGTGCCAAAGGTAAATTTTGCGAGGAGGTGTGTGATTCGTTACTTTGATAGACGCAGCTTAAGTTTGTAATCTTAACAGTCAGACTCAGCTATTTCATACGTGACTGAGTTTTGGTTTGGCCTGTGTTTTGTGGTAAAACCTATCTGTTCGGTGTAGCGACCACCAACAGATCTCGCACGCGCGTTAGTCCGAGCGAACCAAACTCTCGCGTATCTGTTATTTCCCGTATTGGTTAAAGGTGACAACTATCGTCACAAGTGAAGTCTTTGCAGATCTGAAAGGCTGTAACTTTTTCTTATTGAATTAAACTCAGTGAAATGTTGCACTTAATTATACTTTTATACTTTCTTTGCGGTTAAAAATGGAAATGATAATCGAAAACAAATAATGCAGAACATTCATCATATAAAACGGAAAAAACACATATATTACACGTATCCAAAGACGAAAAGTATATGGGCCGTATAATATAATAAGGTCATAAATCCAGCGTTATCTATTAAACTTAGTGTTACGAGAACAGTTTCGCTTTCACTACTTTCGACCGGACAGGGTTATCAATGTCATTGCCAAATACCAAGTTCATGTGTAACATACTGGGCCAAATTTTCGACCTATTCGTTCGATTGTCAACGCCGATGAGAAGTCACGACTTAAAATGTTGTTTGATCTTCGGATAATTTTAAAATGACACCTGACTTGGTTAATTTTTGTTTTATTTACAACTGGAACTTTTCAGAGTGGCTTTAGAAAGGTGACTTTAGGTCGATATCTTCAATGAATGACAATCTAATCTGGGATTGAAACAGGAATTAAGATCGCATGTATTGTATTTTGTTAGTTGACTCAGGAGTTATAACAGTTTGTTTAGACAAAATATTACCTGTACAAAAATACGAATTCAATGTTTGAGTTACAATTGTTATATATTATTTTTCTAATAGTATGTGTATGTGTTCTCTTACATAATTAGAACAAGTAGTAACTCATCAATTTGTAAGCAATTTCAATAATTTTATTATGAAACACAATTACAAACTGTTAAAATTCAAATATACGCACAGTTTTGTACACCAATTAACAAACTACAAAAAGAACAAATCATCAATCAACATATAAAACATGATTATACTTGATATTGAATGATGCTCTATTCGTGGACGGATATAGATATACTCGTCAATGAAAATGTCACCTTCCATGAACGAAACCGCACCCCTATTCAAATGCCATTGTGCATAAAGGAAATGTCAAACATAAATGGACTAGACATCAAACACGAGATTAACCGAACTAAAGAAAGTTGCGTCAGTGTCCCATTTGTCATAAATTGTGTTCTATACTTGATTACCATATCATGCAAATAAAAGAAGCTGTATGATATTCAAAAGCGGTTCAAATCGACTGTACGCAAATAAAATTAATGTACCGTGTATGATTTAACGTAAAAGTGGCGGGCTTAAATTCGTGCGTACAAAAGGCCGTTTTTAGATGATGGAATTATGCAATTGTTCGCTTAAAATTGGGGCTAATATAATAATATGGAAACTTGAGTCGTATTGTAAAATTGCGTTTTGTGCTGAAACTGCTAGGTGTCAAAATATATCAATTACAATTGTGAAATCATTTATATTTCTAGTAAAACATCAAGTCTTTGGATTATATACCTCAAGTTTCGATATTGTATTTGATAGTTTCAATTTAATTTAAAATTACAAACGTATTCAATAAATAAACCACCAATATGTAGTACTTTGATATACATCATGTGCCAAATTAATGAATTAAATAAAGTTGATAACACTGTTATGATAATAGTAACAAAGATTGCTTAAAATGCACACATATACTGGTACAATGTTGAACGCGCATTGTACAGTTGGAAGCACCAAAAGCAGTTTTATATAGTCTTATATAGTATGTGTGCCCGTTGTCTCTTGGACAACGTGGAAATCACTCACATGATAACATAGCAACACTTGCGCTGCTGTAGATACGTATCTTAACAACGTTGCCGGCGCTTGTTTCGTCGGAAATAGTTTGTTGAAACCTTCCAATACCATTGTTCGCATTTATAAAAACAATTATCGTTAGTAAAACTAGTATTACCTCTTAGATTACGTGTATAACGCCTGCATCATGTCAACGACATTTTCCATCTCATGACCTAAACCTTTACCAACGCCGGAAAACAAACGCCTCGACAAATAATATTGCAAATTCAAAATTGTTAATGGACGCTCGTCTTAAACTCGTCTCCAATTACGTAGAGCTGCTGTTTATTAACAAAAAGCTCTTGTTTTCTTTCGATGCCTTAAAGTCCTTCTTAGCGGGGCGGAGGTAGCGGCAGTCCTCCAAGTCCTCCCAGTCCTCGTCGCTCAGCGGCGGCGGCACGTACGGGGGCCCCGAGTAGTCCCGAACAATCAGGGGCCGACTCGTTAGCGTATAGATCGGTTGCAACATTATGGGCGGTAGTTTTAGTGGTCGCTCCCGTTGCACGCCGTCTCGCGATTTTTCGACTTTCCGGTGGTCCACGACTGGGAGAGAGGCGTCTGCGGTCTTGCCCTGGTCTTGTTTGAGAGACTCCTCGTGCGTTCGATCGAATGAAATCAACGTACCCACATCACCGTTTTCAAATAAAATGTTCGCCTGAAGCGTCCGCTCGCTTGATGTTTTCTGTAATTTCTGAAGCGCTTTGTTGTCGATGGTACCGTCCACCGACAGAATTCGCTTCAGTAACTTCATCCTGAACTCATTTGGAGGAATGAACACTGGTGACTGTGGCGTCCGCCTTGCGCTTAACGGACCGTCCGAACCTGACCGCGTTTTCTCTCCGGTCATCATTGAGCTCCTAGCTATTGTCTGCGTTGCCATCATTTTCCCGTGGAAAATAAAACTCCCGAGTCCAGATAGCGTCCCGATTAGACCTCCTGTACACGGCTGTATACGGGGTTCAGGAACGGTGATACTCTTCCCGTGAAGATAACACAGTTAAGTTCAAGTTCAATGCTATCACACGACTATGTTGATAAAAACCGAACTTATTGTCTTAATATGAACCAGAAATAGTTAGTTATATGTTAAGATAACCAAAAGATCGCTGCTCGTAAAATCTATAAATCCGAACTTGAAATCGAGTATTGTAATGATAAGTTCTGTTTTTTGAAGTACCAATAAATCTTTAAGCCGCGTTCACACTCTAGGAAATATCCTTTAACTGCCTTTTTGTGATACACGTGTCTTTCAGCGTAAAGTTTGTTAACTTTTTCTCAACCGATGACAATTTCATTAAAATAAAATTCTATTCTTAAATGTTCATCTACAAACTGCACAAATTTGTTCATATTTTATTTTATTACGATCTGCTCTGTCCGCGAGTTTAGTGTCGTCTGCGAAAATTGGAAACGCGTCTGCTATTTATAGGCCTACTCATGCGTTATCGGTCCGCACTGAAATATTTACCAATACAATGGGCTGTTTTCATGCTCATTGTAAACAAGCCCAAATATAACCATTCTTATATTGTAGTTCCAAAGAAATTTGAAAGATAGTTTACTTATTATTACCTCAGTAAACAGATTATGAACAAATTAGAGCGAACATGTGGTTAACGTATACGTAGAACTGTACAGTGACCTCGGTTTTGTAGATTTAACCAATAGAAATGACAAAAGAAGGCGATATTTCAGTGTGAAATAATTAGAAGAATCATCATAACTGCGTGAAAAGTTAATTATCCTTTCGGTTATTGCACTGTATTAGGATAAATACTTAGAGGTGCAGTTCAATAAGAAAAGTGTTATTCTCGTTTCATTCACATTACGATGGATTATTATTGGTTAGCGTCTTTAATACTGTGTACTCGGTCACGACGGTTGATTGTGTTACACAAGAAATAATGAAATGACTTGGTGAAGATATTGTGACTGCATGTGTTTCGACGTTACGATCTGAGAGAATACCCGTCCGTATGGGTTTAATTTCAACGTCTCGTACTGGCGCATTAGCATGATGCGAATCAAACGTATTTACGTATATGAAAATGTCCGTGGAAATGACTTCTTTAATAGTTACAATAATCCAACTCCCAGCTGTTGACCCTCCGGGTCGCTGGGGGACATCTTTAATTGTTCATGAACAGGGAAGTTCTACGTTGTAAGCCACGTACCGGTTAAGTGTAAACAAACAAAACTAGCAGAATAATATTAATTCAATAGTTGCCATGGTATAGTATTGATATATTAGTATGTCTACTATGTATCCGATATAAATACAGAGCATAGTAAGATCAAGGCTACAGCCTCATTAATCATCGGAGTAAGCACCATACAGTCTAAGTACATTGTAAATTGTTATCGATACAATTGTTCAACGGAAATTCGGAGTGTCAAGATATATATCGGATTGTTTATCCCAGTAAATGATTGATCGTACATCATGTTATTGTTCGTGGGTGGTGATAGAAAAATCCATTGGAATAAATCGGGTACTTGAATCTTGCAATGGATAAAATTATTGTAATTTATTAAAGTATGCATAACTGAGGGGTTATCGCTTATGTTTGGAAGAATAAGAATTAATACTTCAACCATTCATATTATCGGGTTAGCCATGTCACTGTCACAACATGGTATGACCACCTCGAATTTTTCCGCGATGATCCTTCATTCTGTGTACTCACAGTGTTGCGTATAAGCGCGATGGGACGACAAGGCTTTCGTAAAATATCATTATTGTTAAGTATTTACTGACCTGAGCACAAATCTAATATTTACATTTCTTTGTATGTTAAACACTTCTTAAAATGTTCAAAATACTAATAATAAAAAAAATGGGACTTAAGGACTGAAAATCACACAAGTTATAGAAATATTCTTATTACCGTGTCATCTGTGGACAATGTGGAGTATTAGTGGTTGTGCGAACCATGGTCCTACTGTGACACCTGTAAAACAGCGAGGTCTGAAAAGCAATTAAGAACAATGACAGTAAACAAACCTGTTACACAAAACGCGTACTGATTACTCGTTCATTGTTTCACGTTTACACTTAAGTGCAAGTGTTTGTTTTAACATACGTCACCGTGCGTTTGAGTTACTACTCGCTCCTATAATTAATCTCCATGGTTCATTCTAACACACTTTGGACAATACTTTGGTTTTTGTGTTTCTCCAAGGCGCAAGTCCAACTGACATAATGAAATAATGACAATAGCGTGTACACAATCTTATCTCAAATGAATCTGTGAGTAAAAGGGGATCTTGATTTTATTCGCCTTCGACAGGTGTATATATTTGACGCATCCGGCTCTAAAGAATTATATTTTTTAAAAGCTATATTTACGCATATATGTCTATTTACAGAAGCAGTGCGGGAGACTAGTGTGAAAATGAAAGATGGTCATTATAATTTATCTATCAAACGCAATTCATCAAACTGCGTGCGATGCGTTATCAATATTGTTTAAACACCTTAATTACACACCATGTAATTAGAACCAAACGACAATCAGAATATACAAATCGGAACCGGGAAACAGACGGTTTGTAGAGTTTCATACAACTGTACAGGATGTCCATCAAGATGAGACTAAATGATCAGACAAGACAGAAACAATGACAATACAGCATACCCTTCTTAAAGTACATCAACCCAATCCTTTATCTACAATACATCATACCCTTCCTAAAGTACATCAACCAAATCCTTTATCTACAATACATCATACCCTTCCTAATACATCATACCCTTCCTAAAGTACATCAACCCAATCCTTTATCTACAATACATCATACCCTTCCTAAAGTACATCAACCCAATCCTTTATCTACAATACATCATACCCTTCATAAAGTACATCAACCCAATCCTTCATCTACAATACATCATAAAGTACATCAATCCAATCCTTTATCTACACAATACGTCATACCCTTCATAAAGTACATCAATCCAATCCTTTATCGACACTAGACTAAACACCCTTATAAGAAACAGTAACAATGCCACCAAAAGCACCCCACTCTCCGATCAGTCAAGATAGGTCAGTGCCAGTGTAAAGGATGTTTCCTGTTCAGTGTTCCGGTGAACTACCGGCGCGCAAGAGATCAGCACCGAGTTACTCACGCTGCTCGATACGGGGAATTCAGAAGATCATATGTCAATTGTGATATGTCACAATATGAAATATGACACGATACGATAAGACACAGGTATAGGTGAGTCATTTAGGTTTATGGTATGTAAGTTTTAAAATACTGGGTGGATTGTATATTTGGGGGTTATTGCGGACTCGGTGAATTCTCTATTTGTCAAAGTACCGTTTTAAAAGTGCAAGTTATAATCTTTTTGGTCGATAAATTGCCTAATTTATATACATTTACAACCAAGTTCATGTATAAATAACTTTTTTTTAACTCTGTACTCATATTGAACATGCCTATGGAAGGATTTATCATTAAGCATGTATATCAAGAAATGTTGCTTCTTATACATAGCAATTAATGGCATCTGGCGTAGTAACGACATTGTCGTATACAAGTTTTAAGTAATGCATAATGATTAATTAACAGAAATATATTTTTTTAATAATTTTCATGTATGGTTACTGGTATGTTGCATTCAAATCGGAAATAAAATGAAAACAAATTTATCCCACTAACACTTTAACGAAAAGACTCAACAATTTATGCTTAACTATTTCATTAATATTGTCATTACAATATGCTTAACGCCCGGTACTTTTGTTTCGTAAAAGTTCGATGTACGCAAAATCACCTGTGACCGTTGGGTCAAGTGATTGTTAAACTCACTATACAAGCATTTAAAATGTCACACGTGAAGTACTTGTTTACATCATCCCACTTTTATGGTAAATATTTACACCTAGATCAACGCAAACAGACCAACAACGAGGTACAAGGACGAATACTTACGAAACAGCGCAAAATTGGAATATTGACGGCTCGAGCTTAATTGGCATCGTAAATATTTACATGGGATGGATTGCTATTTAATCAGGTTAATTACTACGTTCAAAAACAATCGCTGGGAGGGCAATTAAATGATAATTATGTCTGTTATTGATATCGATCTATGAATTTGATCGGATATCCGACGTGGGTTCTTCCCATGTATTCTATCCAGCCTTGTTACAGATAGACGCAAGATATCGTACTAAGACAGTTAACAATGTATGGCTTTACGAAATGCGTTGCACGCAACATGAATAAACAATATTAAACATATTTTGACATTTCGACGGCATTTGATGAAAAACAAATATTGTATTTGTTATGTAAACGTGTGACAATTCGTTAGAAGTTCGCCGATAAGCAAACATCTTATTGTTGTGATGAAGTTTTGTATTATATAATATGTGTTATCCCTATAGATCTGACTACAATGGATATATAAACATTTTAAATTTATTTCACTTTAATGTGAATGGCTAGGAAATACAATCACGTTTCAAATTGTGTTGTCAAGTATATCGAAAAAGAAATTAGTAATATAATTGATAGGACACATCGGGATCAACACTAAATTTTCGTCACCCATGTAATACCCACTCTAGCGATCGACGTTCAATACACTTCATATGTGTTGAAATTAAAAATAGAAAACTCAATTGCTATAACTAGGACATGAAAGGTCAGCATTTTGTAAATGTCTTCTTCTCAGCCTTTAGAGTTATTTGGTACGCACCGAGCTTTCAAAATAGAGATAAAACCATCGTGGCACTAATGTATTACTCATGTTGGACGTGACATTATTCCGAAAACAATATTACTATTTTGATCTTACAAAATATGTTTAAGAATGTATAAGACCACCCCTGACAGTGATGCTTGAACTTCAAATCGAAGAGCAACCGGTTTCCATGGTTGAAGCTACGATTTCTCACTAACAAGTGTACAGAGTACATGTATATACATGCAGTACATACACCAGAAAGATAATCACACTTTTCTAATAATTGTTCAATATATATCAAGCGCCTTTCCCCATTGCAGCCAAACATCAACGGTCCGATATTACAAGAATGCCGTCGCTCTCTTAAAAGTTCATATCGAACCACCGACAAAACATCGTCCTTGACTGATTGGACCCTCTTCAAAACGTATTATAACCGATCGATATTTAGCGATTAACACCGGAAATCTCTCACACCATTTCGGACACTGCCCTGTAACCAGCATAATGAATGTTTATGTACTGAATGACCAAACAAAATTACTACACCGTCACGCAAGTGATGATTTAAGTCATTGCAGCGAGTACATACTATCAAGCTATATACTGTCATGTTCTGACATAATCAACAACAATCGTATAGACGCATAGCACTTGCTGTACTGAACATTCATTGACGCATGGTCACACATAGGTACAGTTATCAATGGCAAAAGCTGTTTATAGCTAATATATATGTGCACCGTACATATGTGTATGTGTAAAAACGGTATGCAGTCTATACCCGACATTCATATAACTTGATAGGGTATTAGAAGTCCGTTGCTGGAGTGGTCAGCCAGTTGGGCAGTGGGCCAGCGGAAATGAGGCTATCAACGCTTCAGACATTGACCATGTAAGTTCTCACGATCATTTAAGGCTAATCAATGAAAGATGAGACTATGCTATCACTGTACGGGTTTTGAAGTAACATTACAATATAGCAATGAAAACAAATACTCCCATTGAAACAATATGCCTCGGTATCTAAGTTCTTTTTAATAAATCATGTTTATGTTAAATAACATGTTTAAATAGAAAAACACATATCGTTCGTGAACATATTTAACTAGTGTTGATTTTCAATTTGTCGATTGAAGATGTTTTGCTATCAAATATGAAGACATACAGTCCAGTAAAAGGCTTACAAAGTGTATTTGCATGGAGAAGGTCACGTAAATTGCTATTTTACTGGTCACAACCAATGGTGGACGGATACCCAGAGAGACTAAGCACTCGAGATAAGTACTTGGGCTTATTCATCGGAATGTTCTCGGAGTTGACATAACCACAGTTTGGCGCCAAAATCCAGTAGCTCTCAATAAACTAAACAAGGAAATATCAACAACTATGCATGTTGTTTTTTTAGACAGACAGGAGTATAATGTATTCTTCGAACATGTCATTATATCATAACGTCCTTTTTCTCGGGATATTTACCAGTTAAGTTGTCAAGGTCACCATGACGGGCTTCCAAGGTCACCATGTAACATGACAAAATTCCAGGGTCACTATGTACCGTTACGGAATTCGAGAGTAATCATGTACCACGACGGGTTTCAAAGGTCACCACGAATCATGACCTGCCTCCAAGGTCACCGTGTACCATGACGGCCTTCAAAGGTCACCGTGTACCATAACGGACTTCAAAGGTNCATCGGAATGTTCTCGGAGTTGACATAACCACAGTTTAGCGCCAAAATGCAGTAGCTCTTAATAAACTAAACAAGGAAATATCAACAACTATGCATGGGTTCTTTTTAGACAGACAGGAGTATAATGTATTCGTCGAACATGTCATAATATCATAACGTCCTTTTTCTCGGGATATTTACCAGTTAAGTTGTCAAGGTCACCATGACGGGCTTCCAAGGTCACCATGTAACATGACGGAATTCCAGGGTCACTATGTACCGTTACGGAATTCGAGAGTTATCATGAACCACGACGGGTTTCAAAGGTCATCACGAATCATGACCTGCCTCCAAGGTCACCGTGTACCATGGCGGGATTCCAAGGTCACCATGTACCTTGACGGGCTTCCAAGTTTACTATGTACCATGATGGGCTTCCAATATCACCATGTACATTGATGGGCTTCAAAGGTCACCATGTACCTTGATGGGCTTCCAAGGTCACCATGTTTCATGACGGGCTTCCAAGGTCACCACGTACCATGACGGGATTCCAAGGTCATCATGTAACATGATGGGCTTCCAAGGTGAACATGTATCATAACGGGCTTCCAAGCTCACCACGTATCATGACGGGATTCCAAGGTCATCATGTACCATGATGGGCTTCGACGGTCACAATGTTTCATGACGGGCTTTAAATGTCACTGTGTACCATGAAGGCTTCCAAGGTCACTGTGTACCATGATGGGCTTCCAAGGTCACCGTGTACCATGACGGGCTTCCAAGGTCACTGTGTACCATGAAGACTTCCAAGGTCACCGTGTACCATGAAGGCTTCCAAGGTCACCGTGTACCATGAAGGCTACCATGGTCATCATGTACCATAACCGGCTTCCAAGGTCACTGTGTACCATGGCGGGCTTCCAAGGTCACCGTGTATCATGACGGGCCTCCAAGGTCATCATGTACCATGACGGGCCTCCAAGGTAACGGTGTACCATGACGGGCTTCCAAGGTAACGGTGTACCATGACGGGCTTCCAAGGTCACTGTGTACCATGAAGACTTCCAAGGTCACCGTGTACCATGAAGGCTTCCAAGGTCACCGTGTACCATGAAGGCTACCATGGTCATCATGTACCATAACCGGCTTCCAAGGTCACTGTGTACCATGGCGGGCTTCCAAGGTCACCGTGTATCATGACGGGCCTCCAAGGTCATCATGTACCATGACGGGCCTCCAAGGTAACGGTGTACCATGACGGGCTTCCAAGGTAACGGTGTACCATGACGGGCTTCCAAGGTAACGGTGTACCATGACGGGCTTCCAAGGTAACGGTGTACCATGACGGGCTTCCAAGGTAACGGTGTACCATGACGGGCTTCCAAGGTAACGGTGTACCATGACGGGCTTCCAAGGTCACTGTGTACCATGAAGGCTTCCAAGGTAACCGTGTACCATGAAGGCTTCCAAGGTCACCGTGTACCATGAAGGCTTCCAATGTCATCATGTACCATGACCGGCTTCCAAGGTCACTGTGTACCATGGCGGGCTTCCAAGGTCACCGTGTACCATGACGGGCTTCCAAGGCCATCATGTACCATGACGGGCTTTCAAGGTAACGATGTACCATGACGGGCTTCCAAGGTCACTGTGTACCATGAAGGTTTCCAAGGTCACCGTGTACCATGACGGGCTTCCAATGTCACCATGTACCATGACGGGCTTCCAAGGTCACCGTGTACCATGAAGGCTTCCAAGGTTACCGTGTACCATGACGGGCTTCCAAGGTTACCATGTACCTTGATGGGCTTCCAAGGTCACGGTGTACCATGACGGGCTTCCAATGTCACTGTGTACCATGAAGGCTTCCAAGGTCACCGTGTACCATGACAGGCTTCCAAGGTCACCGTGTACCATGAAGGGCTTCCAAGGTCATCATGTACCATGACGGGCTTCAAAGGTCACTGTGTACCATGACGGGCTTCCAAGGTCACCGTGTACCATGACGGGCTTCCAAGGTCACCGTGAACCATGACGGACTTTCAAGGTCACCGTGTACCATGCAAGGCTTCCAAGGTGATCTCGTAACATGACGGGCTTCCAATTTCATCTCGTAATATGACGGTTTTCCAAGGTAACCATGTACAATGCCAGTCTTCGTAGGTCATCAAGTAACATGACGAGGCTTCCAATGTCATCTCGTACCATGACGGGCTTCCAAAGTCACTTTGTACCATGACAGTCTTCTGAGGTCATCTCGTAACATGACGTGCGTCCAATGTCATCTCGTAACATTATGGGCTTCCAATGCCACTAGGTACCATAAAGGCTTCTTATGTCATTGTTTACCATGCCAGTCTTCTAAGGTCATCTCGTACCATAACGGGCTTCTAATGTCATCTCGCAACATGACGGGCTTCCAAGGTAACCGTGTAACAATACGGACATACAAAGTCAACACGTACAATGACGGGCTTCCAATGTCATCGTGTATCATGACGGGCTTCCAAGGTCACTGTTAACCTTGATGAGATTCCAAGGTCACCATGTACCTTGACGGGATTCCAAGGTCACAATCTATCATGACGGGCTTCCAAGGTCACCATGTACCATGACGGACTTCCAATGTCACCATGTACCTTGATGGGCTTCCAAGGTCACCATGTTTTATGACGGGATTCCAATGTCACCATGTATCATGACGGGCTTCCAAGGCCACTATGTTTTATGACGGGATTCCAAGGTCACCATGTATCACGATTCCAAGGTCACCATGTTTCATGACGGGATTCCAAGGTCACCATGTATCACGACGGGGTTCCAAGGTCACCATGTATCATGACGGGCTTCCAAGGTCACCATGTTTTATGACGGGATTCCAAGGTCACCATGTTTCATGACGGGCTTCCAAGGTCACCATGTACCATGACGGGCTTCCAAGGTCACCGTGTACCATGACGGGATTCCAAGGTCATTATGTACCATGGCAGGCTTCTAAGATCATGGTGTAACATGACGAGCCACAAAGGTCCTCGTTAACCACTAGGGGCCTCCAACGTCACCGGGTATCATGACAGGCTTCCAAGGTTGCCATGAACCATGACGGGCGTCCAATGTAATCGTCTACAATGAAGGGGTCCCAATGTCACCACGTACCAAAACAGGCTCCCCAGGTCACTCTGTACCATGACGGTCTTACTCAGTCAACATCTACAATGGCGGGCATCCAATGTCACTCTGTACCATGAAGGGTTTACTAAGTCAACATCTACAATGGCGGGCATCCAAGGTCACTCTGTACCATGAAGGTCTTACTCAGTCAACATCTACAGTGGCGGGCATCCAATGTCACTCTGTACCACGAAGGTTTTACTCAGTCAACATCTACAATGGCGGGCATCCAAGGTCAATCTGTACCATGACGGTCTTACTCAGTCAACATCTACAATGGCGGGCATCCAATGCCACTCTGTACCACGAAGGTCTTATTCAGTCAACATCTACAATGGCGGGTATCCAAGGTCACTCTGTACCACGAAGGTCTTACTCAACAAGTGCTCGAGAAAACCAACACATTCTTAGTCTACAGAATGACGACTTGACTCAAAATATATCCATCTTTTGTTCAAATATACAGTCTTATATAAAGGCTAAAAATGTTGTTTAAAAGTCCTTAACAAATGTTCAACATGTATCTCAATGCCAAGTTAAGCTCGACATTAAAACAGTTTTATAACATTACAATTTTAAGAAAATACTTTATTCTCGGTTTTCAGCCTGACAAGTGGTTAGTAAAACGGGCTCTGGTTTTTCCGTATCTTACCGGTTCCATTTCTTATATTGACAAGAACCATTCGTATTCACCCGCAGTTAAAACGAACCGAATGTATATGTTTTTATGTAGTATTTAATACCATGATCTTTATTTGATGTATATTAACTCAGTTGAAATATAATTTACGTATTGACGAACATTTAACATTTGAACGTATGAAGAATGATAATAAAATGCAACCAAGTTTACAACAAACAACATGCTTTTAAATTATGTTCCATCAATTGATTATAAGCTACTGTTTTCGACACTTAAAACTTCACCTAAACGTTTGTTACAAAAATCCATTTACCGCTCGCACTTATTTTGCATAATAGCCATATAAACTCTATCTGATCAACAAGTTTCATGCAAATGTTAAACAATCTGTCACATACGTCAAAAATGGCCTTATTCTGTTATAATTTTTTTTATAAATCTAAAAATAACGGAAATTATATATCTTCAATAACAATTTGTCGGAGGTCAGGAGGTGAATATTTCCAAAGTATGAAATTGTTTCTATTTAAATGTATTTGTATGTTTAAATGAAAAACAATCAGAAGTAAACAATATCAGAATCGTTAGTAAACATAACATTATCGCATTCCACGTTGAATCAAAATAAATTATGCGCAGCCAATTAAGAATGCGTGATTGAACAGCAGAATTGTCCGTCAAGCAGGCGTGATAGACATGCACGCACGATAGACATGCGATTTAATTTACCAGTCGTAAACCTCCTATCGGCGTATCTGATGTATTGTTAATGGTGTATGTTAATACCGGGGTATTTCTATGACAGTCAGTTAAATTAACACACGTGTCAACTGCGACCTCTACTCACTTCTAATAATGTGACGGACAGAAGCACGGACGCACCCAAATAAGGACAGACAATATGCCTTCTGGCACTTGTGAGATAAATATTCTGTTAAAAGTTTGACGAAAATTGTAGGATGAGCAGCGCTAATTAGTTTTTATATGTACATGTAATTGTAAACAAAGAGCAAAACGCAAATTTCGAAACTTTGACAACATGCACTGCAGCTCAACAGGATAAGTACTCTGTGAATGTTTGACGAACAATATAGGAGGATTTGCGGGCATATGCAATTTTAAACAAAGACCAATAAATCCTTCAAAATAACAAAAGCGTGACACCATGACAATATGCAATCAAGGACTTACATATTATTCTTTTGCAGCAGTTGGACGAAAATCGCTGGCGAAATATAGGAGTTACGCGCAGAAGTTGTACATGTATATGTAATTGAAAACAAAGGACAATAACTCCTTAAATAAGTCAATCGCGAAACCATGGCAATATGCGCTGTAGCACTTGCAGATAATTTTTCTTTTAAAGTTTGACGAAAATCGCAAATGAAAGAGAAATCGCGCACATAAGAGGAGGCACGCACTCACCAACTCACGTACACAAGGACGGAATGACGCCTACCAGATCTAAATCACTACGCCTTTTGGCGGGAGACACAAACGTGTCTATCTGGACTTGTGTGGCTGCTCGACTAGTAACATGAAAAAGCAAGGCTGCACGATTGATATACATGCATAGGAAATAAATCCACGAAAAATGTATGCACAGTAACTCATGACTGAGCCATGTTTGCCACTGCATCATCATGATACATATGGTTATGTTCATGTTTCGATGTTCGTAAATCTATGCGCTAGTAAGCAATACTGAACACATTGTCGACGATCAGTGACAAAGATCTACACCGATGTATTTATCTATCTCCTATTATCAAGTAAGTTCAACCGAAAACGTTGGTGATTTAATAAAAAAAATCTTTTAATCGCTTTCAAGTCGTTCTATGTCACATTTGATAAAATACGGTGTGCAACTCTATCAATTATTTATATTATCCACATTTCAAATTGCGGTTATTTAGGAAAGTTCATGACATTCCGCGAACTTCTTTTGGAGACAAGAACATATAACCGGACACGCACACAGCGGTGTTAATGGATAAGTACCCAACCAATGCCATAGGCACAAAAGTACACGCGCATTTAATTCCATTAACTATTTACAAATGTTCTATCCAAACAGGATATAAGTTAACTGCCTTGTTTAGTGCCGCATTCTGAATACGATCGAAACGAATGGAAATCAGCAGGATAGGAATGTCTTGATTAAAACATGCAGTTCTTATCTCCATTATTATGGCAAGCACGTCGGGTTATCAAGATTTTATGCCGATTTACGCTCGATTTATTACTTTGAACTGGTGTTAATTTACGCGTTTGGAATTTAATTTAATCTTATTTTATTACAGGCATTAATTTAGATAGACATACATTCTTTGGACATACGTAATATCCGGATTCCATTTCTATGATATTTTGTTTATTAAATACAGTTAATTTTATTTCATTGATCCAAAACAACTAGTATAAACCTATGACGGCAATATATACATATCGTTTTTTCATTAAGTTCCGCATTTTTAAAATCACTTTTTCAATTCGACACTTAAATGACTCACAGCAAGTTCAATTGAAAATGAATCGTGTTGACATACAATCTACTAACTTAAACATTACGAAAAAGTTGTTTATAACAATTGTTTTATGTATCATCTTTTTTTTTTATATCTTAACATCGTCCATTTTCTTAAGATAAATAATACATTTTATAAACGATTGTTTGAACGGTACAACACGCAAAGTACACAAAAGAAAAGTGTACATTGCAAAAACAAACACAACACACAAACATTTCGTTTCATGACTTGTTTTATTACATATTAAATGAGCCACGTCAAGCGATAATGGGTCTTATGCCAGCGTAGCACCACTGCCGTCAGCGAAACCGCTATGAAGTAACGTAAGATATCGTGGTGTCATTAGCTGACAGCGCAACCGCTATGAAGTAACGTAAGATATCGTGGTGTCATTAGCTGACAGGATAGCTTCAGACCAGCCTGCAAATATGCACAGACTGATCTGGATGTACGGTGGCCGCATATGACACAATACCCATTTTAGCATGACGCGGGTCTAATGGAGGTCAAAATGTGGCAAAACTATTCGCCACATCATTTAATAAACAGAACAATTTTCTCTGACATAAATATAAAATACAAGGGATTCACACTATAACAGCTTTAAGGTTGTGTACATTTCATTGTTAAACATTAAAAATAACACATATTTGCAATAAATGTATGTACATACACTTCCATGTGAAATATGTGTTTATACTGGCTTTTGAAAGTTCATCAAAGAGTTTTCATTTATGGCACATCGCCTAAAACTACTCTGATTAGCTTCATGAAGCCTGAAAAATTCCTCCTTCTTATTTCATTTAAAATAAGCACAGTTAGTCAACGTAGCAAATAATTCTACTATTTAATTAACATTTACATCTGTAACTGATTTCTGTTTCAGATCGTTAAAAATAATCAACACTGTTCAGACAAGAAACAAAAGTCATTGTAGAGCTTACATCGCAACAAATCATCAGCACTAAGTATACTGATTATGGCTTTTCACTCATGTGTCAATACTGTTTTGGAGGGGACAGACATTATAAAATGCTTTTCTTAACTTAAGATATTTCCCGAATCTGGCCCCTTCCCCTTCTATTGCTACTCCTGACCACACAATGGGGTCAGAGGTACAGTGCTAGTTTGCACTTTGCATATTTTCCACCATACAAAAGTCCCTTATCTCCCTCCCCCTCAGTCAAACTGTGACATGGGGTCCTCCTCTCGGCGACGCTTCATGCGCCATGCCTCCATCTCCTCCTCCGTCGGTGCCTTTGCCTCAAACATACTGTTGTAAGGCCTCTTGCGCTCGTCAATCGCTAACAACTTCTCAGCGCGCTTCTGACTCGCCGCCTCTGCTTTCAGAGCCTGGAATTATATCAGGGTCTCAGTAGGCATGAAGTCTATATCATAGAGGGCATATCTTTAGTTTAGTTTTAACTTATTTATTTTAAGTTGATTGCATCGAGAGCCGAAGGTTGATTGAAACGCTCTAAAGTCCATTAACTGGGTAGAGCCAGTACTTGGTGTCTTTGGGGAAGATATTAAGACCGCTCCCATAGTGGAGATTGATCCTGTTACCTATCTGTCGCTGGGCTGACACCATATCCACTACGCTACGGCGACCATATCTTTAAAATATGCAAGTAGTTTTTGTAAATATTAATATAGAGGGCACATCAGTTATCTATGCCAATAATTTTCAAAAATATTTAAAATGAGCAACAAATATATAAGTCACATAAGTAAACTATGCAAATAGGTTTCATATATTTTTAAATAGAGCTACAAATATAGATGGCACACTAGTAATCTATGCAAATAGTTTTTGCAAACATTTAAAAACAATTATAAAAAGCGGAGATCAATACAATATCCCCACGCTTTTAAAAGCCTGGGTGATAAAGAGCACATTAGTAAACTATGCAAATAGTTTTTGTAAATATTTAAATATACACAAATAGGGCATATCACGTTGTTTGCAATTAGTTAAAATAAATATTTGCATATGCAAAAGAACTTTTCAACAGATTGTAGATCTACGCGATGTTAATGAAAAGCACTCACAGTAATATCTCTGAATTGTTATTGATAATGGGTGATTGTTAAAATATTATAAGACATTTTAGGTTATATGTATCATTTTCCCTGATCTTATTTGGTGCCAAGAAGGCTTTAGAGGTAGAAGGGTGTGTTTTTTTGTTGTTTCTTTCACAGAAAAAAAAGCTAAAAAAAATGTAGAAAAAATGATAAAATTGATAGAATTAATTATCAACACTTGGGCATCTAGCCTTTTCTGCCTTGCAAGATAAACTTCTCTATATTCCCCCGAACCTAACTTTCTCCAATGTCTGATACCTTAGCCAGCCTCTTCTGTTTCCTCCTCTCCTCCTTCTCACTATCCTCATCACTGTCATCACTTTTATCATCACTGGAGCTGCTGCTGCTACTGCTACTACTGTGCTTCCTCTTCTTCCTTCGCTGTTTCTTCTTCCTGTTCTTCTTTTTCTTCTTCTCTTGCAGCCTCTCCTGATGCTGCTCCATCAATGTCTTCTCTTCCTCATGACCTTCACTGTCTGCTTCATTTTCATCCTCTTGTACAGGTATCAAACTTCTCTGAAAAACGAATGACAAACAAGTGATGTGTTTGTGAAACACTATGTCCCCTTTTGAGCAATTTTGACCCATATATTTGACCTTTGCCACTCAAAATGTGCAGCTCCGTGAGATACACATGCATGCCAAATATCAAGTTGCTATCTTCAATTTTGAAAAAGTTATGGCCAATGTTAAAGTTTGTGCAAACAAAGCAACAAACCAACAGACAGGGCAAAAACAATATGTCCCCCAGTATAGACTGGTGGATATAAAAAGGAATCATGTTAAAGTATATGTACGATAGTCTTAATTATTTTTTTATTTATCTTTTTTTTTTGACAATAGGTTGTTTTTTAGAGAGCGCTCAATCAACTCCTTTGATGAACAAAGGTATGTGCAGAAGAACCCTTTTTAAAATATCATTTAATTTCCTTTTCATATACGACATATTCTCTCTCATGGAAGAATGAGGCCTTGACTCTTTTTAGTGAAATACTTGACCTGATACTAAAAAACATGATAATTTAATTTGCTTAAAACAATGAATATCTAGTTTTGAATTTAAATACATATCCATGTTGAAAATAAAGACTGCCCTTGTTTAAATAGCATTTCAATACATGTCTTTTTTTATTACTGGGATAACTTAATACATTAAATGTTTTGGACAATTGTTTCCTCATGAATCACAATTTAAAAAAAACTTCCTCTTTTGAAGGTGGAATGTTATAGTTTGGGGGAAAAATAAATACCTTTTTCAAGGAGGAATAGGGCTGATATACCTGTATAGACCCACAAATATACAAATCCCCAACTTACCTCCTGTGCAGCCTCTATGCCCGCCAGCCCAGTACAGTAGGACTCTTTGATGAAGGAACAGCAGCACTTGTAGCCCCAGCGACCAGCATTCCAGTACGAGCCCCACACACTCTGCAGTACAACACAGCCTTATTAGATTCATTTTCGGAAACCTGTATGCCGCACAGGCTTATCAGGGACAAAAGAGACTTTCTGTAAATGAAAAATTCCATAAAAGCAGAAAGTGTCATCCCTGATTAGCCTGTGCAGACTGCACCGGCTAATCAGGCACAACGCTTTCACACATGCATTAACAACAGTGTTCCTAGAAAACAGCCATATGAATAAATTATGAATACAATGTCTTAATTGACGTACTCACAAATTGGTATCAACACCAAGCTGACCGTCTACCATGCAAACCAGTACAATAAATTTAATTAGGTTATCATTTAAAACTTAGACATACTCATTAAACGTAAAAAATCTGGGAGTTACAGAACACATTGACAATTGCTGTCACTGTAAGGGCCGAATGTCCTCAAAGTATTGTTTTTACCTAAAAATGTGTTCTTGACCTTCAAAGTTTGGGGGAAAAAAAGTTTCATTTATTTATTGAAAGTTACAGTTCATGCGCTGTGCACTTACCCAGAATTGTATCTCATAATTAATGAAGTTTAATTTTAATATATTCAATTGTAATGGAATTTCATAATGCACAAGAAAATAATCAAAGGACAATCACTCTGTACATATTATAGAAAAAGTAAAAGTACCTGTACTCTGCACTTCGTCTAAACATATGAAGATTTATTTTACCTTTTGAGACATGCTTTGCACAAGAAAATAACAGTATGTAGATTATTCTTCACACACAAAATAAGCAAAAAGCAATAACCCCACAGCTACTATAGAAAGAGTTATTGTTCTTGAATCTTTCACTAAAACCATGCTAAGTATAAAACAAAAAAGGGGTCGAAATTCTACTAAGTTACAGGTCAGAGTTATATAACTCGGTCACTGACCTCACACAATGACCCCAAACACATGTGTACAGTATCAATGGAAATCCCCGTAGAGGCAACAGTGATATGGAGATATTGCAGGTTTACCTTAACCAATCCTCTAAGTACAAAAAGGTACATAATATTGCTAAGTTGGCTATTTGCTAAATTGCTGGTCAGATTAATGGAACATGGTCAGTCACCTCAAACAATCTTTTCAAGATATGCAGCGAACAAAATTCAAGTATAAAAACTAATGAAAGGCAATAACTTTAACAATTTGGAAGCCAGAGTTATGGCTCTTAAAAACTTCATAACCCTTTAATTAGATATACATACTTTATAAAGTTTTTAAGCTCTTTTACTTTTTGAGATAAGCTCGGGATAAAATATAAGAACACCAATTAACAAAGGGCAATAATGAAAACAAGAATAACGATTCTCTTTTTGTTTTCCAGATATTGAATGAAAATATCAATATAAAGAAAGGGCTTGGTGTTATACATTATTTAATTTGAAAAAGGAGCATTACTTTTGTTGTTTGTAACATAGGATAAAAAAAAGCACTTGCACAACTTCATATCATAAGGAACCATTCCTGCAAGTTTAATTATGGTACATTGAACATTGTACGAGAACACCTCCAGAAAAGATTTGATTCAGACGTCCATAGCGATTCCATTTTACCCCCTCCTTTAACTATGTATTACATATCGGGGGTGGGGGGTAAATAATGAGTATATAAATATAATTATATATAATAATGTACTACATATGTGAAAGAGCATCACTACTGACCGTGTGGTTGTTGATGTAGACGTCCTCCTGGTATTTGGAGCGAACTGTGGGCTTCTCTGCACCCTTGAGCACTGTACCATGCCGTGAATACTCTACGTAGTCCTCCTGGAGAACACAACCATGAAATTAGTGAAATTGTTAGGATTTACATTACCTTATATTATCTTGCTTTACAGAATCATGTAAACATAACAGAAGATTTTAAGATGAATAGATGTATGGAAGATTCTATTCAGAAGGTAACGAATAATGATGCATCTTTCATACTATTTTATAAAACATACAGTTAATCAGTTAACAGCCTGTACAGTTGCATAGCTGTGTTTATTCAAATGTTTGTTTGTATTAGTAACAAAATAGAACAAGAGCACCGTCGAGCAGATGCCAACGCTCGGCTGTGGGTGCAGTTTTGAATAAAAATAAAATTTAAAAAAAAATGACCTTTGACCTTGACCTTGAAGGATGACCTTGACCTTTCACCACTCAAAATGTGCAACTCCATGAGATACACATTCATGCCAAATATCAAGTTGCTATCTTAAATATTGAAAAAGTTATGGCCAATGTTAAAGTTTTCGGACGACGACCACGACGACGACGAAGACGCGGAAGACGAGAGGGCTATGACAATACCTCGGGTTTTCTTCGAAAACAGCCGAGCAAAAAATAACAAATAACTAATATTTATCAAAGGATGGTTGTTCCTTTCTGGAAAACCAAAGATCAGTGTAAACTAAACCTTTTTATTTAGGCTAGATTGCATTCCTTCTCTTGATTCCATTTCCTGGGTAGAACCAGTACTTGGTGTCTTTAGGGGAGATCTTAAGATTGCCCCCACAGTGGGGATCAGACCCATGACAACCTGGTTGCTAGGCGGACACCATATCCACTTTGCAACGGCAATCTCAAGATCAGTGTGTGTCCTGTTCTGAGAAAACTGGGCATAATGCAGTCTGCACAGGCTAATCCGGGACGACACTTTCCGCCTAAACTGGATTTTCGCTAAGAAGAGACATCATTTAAACGAAAAATTCCATAAAAGCGGAAATTGTTGTCCCTGATTAGCCTGTGCGGACTGCACAGGCTAATCTGGGATGACAATTTTCTAGGGAAGGCATCGAATACCTATATCGGTATTCGAATATTCGCAAATCCATTCAATCGAATATTCTAATATTCCCATAAAACGACTATATTGATTTAACTTCTATTACTCAGTTTCGTATCCGGTAGGGATATTAAATATTAATTGACACAGAAAAACAATTGAAAATACAATTGTTGTGTTGAGAAAAAGAAAGACAAGGGACAAAATCGTCACAAAACCAGGTTTTCAATAATAAAAGTATGATAAAGGGAGACAACTGCAACTCAAAATGTGAATTGCTACTGATTGTTCATCACAATTACCCCCCTTGTTTCAAAATCAATCTATTTTTAGTTGTGGCGACCTTGACCTTGGAGATATGTACGTAATTCTTTCGCGCGACACACCGTACATTGATGGTGAACAAATGTGCAAAATGATTTTAAAATCTGAAATAAATGACATAGTTATGGCCCAGACAAGCTCATTTATGGCCATTTTTGACCTTTGAACTCAAAGTGTGACCTTGACCTTGGAGATATTGACGTAATTCTTTCGCGCGACACACTGTCCAATGATGGTGAACATATGTGCCAAATGATTTCAAAATCCCTTGATGAACGACATAGTTATGGCCCGGACAAGCTCATTTATGGCCATTTTTGACCTTTGAACTCAAAGTGTGACCTTGACCTTGGAGATATCAACGTAATTCTTTCGCGGGACACACCGTCCAATGATGGTGAACAAATGTGCCAAATGATTTTAAAATCTGTCAATGAATGACATAGTTATGGCCCGGACAAGCTCATTTATGGCCATTTTTGACCTTTGAACTCAAAGTGTGACCTTGACCTTGGAGATATTGACGTAATTCTTTCGCGCAACACACCGTCCAATGATGAAGAACAAATGTGCCAAATGATTTTAAAATCTGACAATGAACCACATAGTTATGGCCCGGACAAGCATGTTCCGCCCGCCAGCCCGCCAGCCAGCCAGCCCGCCAGCCCGCCCGCATTCGCCAATCTAATAACCAGTTTTTTCCTTCGGAAAACCTGGTTAAAAATGTAGCTTAATTGTAAAAACAAACTTGCAGTACTGCTGCAGCTTCGGGAGGTTCACTTCTTTATATTGAAAAAGCCTATTTAGGCAAAATATATCAGAAAAGAGTGAAACTTGTTCTATGGTAACTTCCATTGTTTTGTAACTTATATCCGTTTGCTGAATACAAGGCTGTTTATTAACGTTTCTATCAAATAATGGTATCGCTGTCGGCTTATACTATGACCGATACTGTAACCGGGCACAAATAGAAGGAAAAACATCATGTCATAGACTATTTTTATTTGACATTTTAATGTAACGATAGCATGTACGTTTATACTATGACCGATACTGTAATCAGGCACAAATAGATGGAAAAACATCATGTCATAGACTATTTTTATTTGACATTTTAATGTTACGATAGCATGTACGTTTATGTAAAGAAAGATATTAATAAGGCATGCAAAGTACACCAAATATTCAAGATCAAATATAAGGAAAAACATCATGTCATCGAATTTTATTTTTATTTGAAATTTTAAAATAACGATATCATGTAAGTTAATAAAAAGAAACATTTTAATGTCTGTTCAAACTGTGATCACAAAAACTAAATTATTATTCGCCAGTCAATTGAAGCCCTTAATTGGCACCTAATTGAGAAACAACAGTTCGGGCCCTTTCTTCTGTTCTGTTCTAGAGTGTGTATATTGCATTGTGCAATTTGAGGTATTCACACATTTTAATGGCTGTTCATACTGTGATTACAGAAACTTAATTATTATTCGCCAGTGAATTGAAGCCGTTAATTGACACACCATTGACAAACAACAGTTCGGGACTTTTCTTAGAGTGTGTATATTGCATTGCGCAATCAACGCTGATACGGGCCGCGTGATCAGTTTGACATGAAGAACGTCACATCAAACACGTTTATCCCAAATGATTTCGAGTGCCAATTAGTAAGCGGCTCGCAGGTCATTAAATATAAGGGCAATTACATTTGAAAAAAAATGTGAATATTCGAATATCAATTTTGTTATTTGAATACTGGCCATTCAATCGAATATTCGAATAATTTTGCCATCACTACAATTTCCGCACAAGCATTATGCCCAGTTTTCTCAGAACATGACACAGTGTGAAACAACACAATGGCCCACATCACCTACCGTCTGCGCCATCAAGAGTTGTTTGGGCGGGGCCTCTAGGTGCTCCTCCCCTCCATACTTCTCGAGGATGCTATTTTTAGCCTCGACCTTGGTGTCCTGCTTGCGTTGCTGCACCTCCTTGGCGAGCAGCATCAGTTTAGTGGGGTCGGCCTGAAGGTGGACGTCCGCTCCATGCTCGTACGCATCCCAGGCAAACACTGGATAGTACAACAACACATGAAGTACATCTCTTTATTTTGGTCTCGTCCTGGGTAAACGGGGCTGCATGTGCATAAAGTGTTGTCCCAGTAAGCACAGGCTAATCAGGGACAATACTTCCCTCCTAAACTGGATTTTAGTTTAGAAGAGACTTCCTTTACACGAAAAATTGCATAAAAGCAGAAAGTGTTTTCCATGATTAGCCTGTGCAGACAGCAAGGGAAAATCTTGGACAACACTTAAGGCACATGCATTTAGCCCAGTTTTCCCATAACGAGGCTCATTTACTAAATAACTTATACAAGGGCTTAAGGCCTCACCCAGGATTTTGCCTCGTAACATGGGCAAAGGGTCAAGTGTTTTGTTTGTGCTGGGTAGGTGATACCCCCTAACACATAAGCTTGGCACGTTTTCTCCAACTCATTCCTAGACTTGAGCACAATAATAAAATTTTGACGCAGAAAAATTGCTTTGACTAGGAGGCTTTGTGACAACTAGTAAAAAGACTATAAGAATGTTTCAATGGAACAAATTCAATTTCAATAACATTCTTTTACAACAGTGCCATTTATAAGCCAAACACAGTAATATCAAGGAGAATGTATCAGACATCCTGAAACTTGTAAACCAGTATAAACTCCAGTGTCAAGACACGGTGCATACCTTGCTTTTTTGCAAACATTTGGGCATCACCGGAATATCGTACAAAGTTGTCACCGTGAAACTCTGCCCTGAAAGCACGGGGTGCATGGTTATACAATGTTTAGGTCTACTTGATATGAGAATTTGTCCTTAGAGAAGTAACAATAAAAAATACGAATTAATGCAAGTTTATATAATACAATTTTCTTTTATACCTTATGATAAAATATGACATTTCTGCAGTGAAATAACAGCAGTGAAAACAAACAAATTGTTGTTTTCACCGGTGAAAATAACAAATTTTCGCTGGAATAATGACGTCATTTCGTCAACAAAATGACGTCATTTCGTCAACAAAATGATGTCATTTCAATGTATTGAGACACGCCACAGGAGAAAGGGTAACTTTTTAGCGAAAGGGAAACAGCTGTTATTTTCTTGAAAAAGGGGCATAAAAGAAACAGAAAATTTGTTCAAGTCAGTGTAAAATCGTTTGTTATTTCACTTGTGATCACAGAAAAATAATATTTTCTATGATCACTAGTGAAATAACAAACAATCTTACACTGACATGAACAAATATCCTCTAAATCATAACTATTACAGTTAATATTTGTTGACATTAACAAGTTTGAAAAGAATCGTAATTCCAAATGTTACAATATTGCTAAAAGCCAAATCAATTACTTAAGTATTTAATATTAAACACAAATTGACATACAGTACTTACTCTTTTTCCTTTCCGGTGTTTTTAAAGGGGTCCTCCCTCATGGACCTAGTTTTAGGGTCATAGTACGCAGAGTTCACATCAAGATTGTACAGGTACTGAAAACAACATTACAAGAATGCATTGAAGGCGTTTTTGACCTAGTTTTGATCCACACAATACTGATTTAACAGTTTCCATGGATTCTGATTTAACAGTTTCCATGGATTCTGATTAAACAGTTTCCATTCTACTTCAGAGTAATGCACATTTCTGAACATCTGGGTTTTGTTTTATGAGCTACTTATGAAATATCAGGCTAACACATTGTTTGAATTTTGTGGTTAGTTTTGCGCTTTATCACTTTTTGTTTCAACAGCATTTGTGTATTTTATGGTGTCGTTTAAGTCATAAGACGCTTGTAAAGAAACTATTATTTTGAATTAATTAAAAACATTCTAACTGTTAAGTGCAAACATCAAAGAAATGGGGCCTGTTACGACTCAAGGAAGGATTGGACCCTTTATGACTAAAGCATGAAAGCTGTCCGTTATGACTTCATACCTAAAGACTTATGGAAGGTAAGACTTGAGCTTCCCTTACCTTGGCAGTGTCTTCTCGGATACGCAGATTGCGCACAGTGATTCTCTGTTTGGTCTCAAACTTCTGGCCAGGCATGTCAATGTCATCAGCATACTTGTCCTCATCATCAGAATCACCTTTCGTCTGCAATATTGTACTGACAGCATTATTGCACATAAATTTAATACATGCTACAATAACATGGCAAAAAGTCCACTGAAACTTTTTTTTTCCCCAAACATAGTCCATTTATAAAGAAAAAATTAAAACAAGGCAGTTTTACTGCATTTGAGTATAGGTCATTTGATTTTATTTACAATATTACAAAAAAAAAAATTTGTCCTTAACCCTTTGCATGCTGGGAAATTTTGTTGTCTGCTAAAATGTCTTCTGCTGAATTTCTAAAATTAGCATTTTCT
>VMBQ01003791.1:81904-95995 GCA_007657795.1 Dreissena rostriformis | reverse complement strand
ATAATTTTCTATGATGGTTTGTTGTCGAATAACCCACAGTTATAGATGTATAGATGCGTGTTATCAAATCACTTGTGCTTCGCACTCGTGATTTAATTCATACGCATCTATACTCCTTACTGTGGGTAATTCGACAACAAACCATGATGGAAACATAGTATTTCTTAAATAAACTTGACCATTGATTTCGTTCAGAATCCTAGCGTTTATGCCCCAGATATGTTATTTGACCCACACTACAGCAAGGGCTTAATATAAAGGTACCAAATACGATCTAACATAACCTACATTTTACATTTGATTAAAATTGTATTATCATGTTAGCAAGAAATACCCAAATAAACACTTAATAACATGATGCATAAACACGAACATCAATAATAGCCATGCAAACAAATGACAGCATCACAGTTAATTACACATATTTCGGAACAAAGAAAGTCCATAAGTATGTAAATATTGTTACCAATCACGCAAGCTAACGATATAATTACACTACATATCAAATCATATGTCAATGTCATTTTGTTTAACATGTACATTTAAGTCAGTTTAAGAATTTTGCTTAAGGCAACAGAAAACTAGAAATGTTTCCTTAAAACGGGGATTCCCCCGCTATATGTCAATGATCACAGAAACAACCATTGTATTACATGAAGTGAATAGCTAAAACAGCATGTATGTCCCTTTAAAACTGTTGATACACAAAGTCCAGTTCACATATATAGCTTGTATAATTCCTTTTTTGTTATGAAAGGGTTTGATTCTTGCTTTATCAAAACATCAATAATAAGATTTAAAGCAATATTATAGCCAAACAAGAAAATATATTGATATTATAAACATGAATAATGCCTTCTTTCAAAAGAATCAAACAAACATAAACAATTGAACTTTAAACTCATTTAATAGATCTAGTTCATAATCTACACATGCTGCATTCCAAGACGTATGCTTATTTATGTCACATAACAAATTAAGGGATGAGTATTTACGGATTTCTCAATAGCAACAGTTAGAGACGCATCATTATTTATATTTAAATGACGCCAAATATTG
Source organism: Dreissena rostriformis (assembly GCA_007657795.1). Classification (NCBI taxonomy): domain Eukaryota; kingdom Metazoa; phylum Mollusca; class Bivalvia; order Myida; family Dreissenidae; genus Dreissena; species Dreissena rostriformis. The sequence goes on along the minus strand of VMBQ01003791.1, from coordinate 94,936 downwards.
ATATTGTTAGTGGAGTTACTGGATGTGTACAATGTTAGTTTAAACAAAACTTTTCAGGACGCATGCAAACCACTATGTACGCTATTTAAGTCTATTGACTTGAATTAAATACAGAGAAAAACCCAGTTTCCTTTGCTTACGAGACGTATTTTATGACCATGGCAAATATACACGGAAAACCGATTATAGAGGTCATATTAAAAAAATATACATACTTTATTATAATTTGAAACTACACTTCATATGCATATAAGACGTTGATCTGCCAATATACACATACATGTATATATGAACATCACGACATATTGATAAGGATATTGACAGGTAATTAAAACGGTAGTTCAATAACGGACATGACTAATACTTTGTGTAGCTAACGATGTTAATAAAATAATTAAGGAGAACAATTAAGCAAAATTTGAAAATATCATGAATACTTTCAGGTGCGTACAATTCTACAAATATTTCTTAAAAAATCACGATATACACAATTGATAAATACAATACAAAACAACGTTATGAAAATAACACAAACATATATAAACAAACATTAAACGAAATATGTTTTCTTAAATAAATGAACTGATCAGCGTCGCAATAATTAACAAAGCTCAACATTGTAGAAACACGATCAAAACATATATTTTTGACCGAAACTAAAATGTTTAAACTATTATCAACGCGAAAAGATACAAACAAAAAATAATAATGAATCAACTTAATGTTATATGTACAGGACATCATCATAATCCGTTGAATAGTTACACTTAAAGTGTAATTTTATTTTTCGCGACTCTTTTTCTATCGTTGTCAAAAATTAGAATGTTTCAACATAGGTTAATATGGCTAACCGCTTTATCTCTAGTACTAGTATTTCGATCGTACCGATCTAGTCTGTATACTCTGAGAATATTAATCGTACAGTTGATCTACACCAGCAAGACTTTTTTTACACAAAGTTAACATACATCTGCAATTCAAAGTGTGACTTAAATGTCCTTTTAAAACATAACATCGATAGTTTTTTTTCTTATATGCATTTTATTATTATATTTCAAAGTGTACAGATTAATTTTAAATTTAGAATACTATGACTTGCAGTTTTAAGAAAAGTCAAAATTATTTATAATGTTGCAATTTGTTGTTATATATTTTGAATGGAATTATTTGTGCAGACGATATATGCATAAACAAGACATGGTGTCGTTCAACTTCAAACAACCATCCTATTATACACTATAAATGTTCATCTAAAACTAATAACTATTCATGCTACTTTGGTTATCACCTTCTACTTGTTAATATACACTTCGAAATTAACAAAATCTTTACGAATTAAAACATAGTTTAAGTTCATAAAACGATTGTTTGTCGAAAATTAACTCTCAAACTTCTTTCAATATAGCGTGTCAACTTTTAGAATATAAGACACACGAACGGCATGTAAATATAAATCTTCAAATCACATTTTCCTTATTCCTGAACATAAACATGCATATAAATCAAAATTTGTTCATACAGAACATTTTAGCAAACTATAATTCCTAAATAAGATTGCATATGGGTCCATATGAACATAGATTCTTAATATCATATTTTTTACAATATCACTTACAATTTAATTGAACGTGCACCTTTATAATATTTAACAATCGACTAGTCCTGAATGAGATTTTAGCAAATGGAATTGCTCTACACAATGCATATATTCAAAATAGCATCTTTTGTTTGTATTTACAATTAAACTGTTGTTTGATAGCTTATAGACATTAAGTTCTACAAAGTGTAAACACCAATGCTGATATTATATTTACAAAAGACCATATTTCAGGATTGAGTTTAAACCGTGGTATGAACACAAGTACATGGCGAATATAGAGAAAAAACAGTTGTGCCAACGTGAAACACGTTAGCAGTTCACATAAGAGCATTTTTACACGATGGAGATGGAGCAATCACATTTCTTGAAACATTGTAAAACAAAACGACTGTAACATATATACTAGTGAAAAATAATATACACATGCTATTATACGCAAAGACTAGAAAGCATACAGGGGTAGACCTAGATGATAATGTGACATTAGCAACGAACAAACACATGGGTTTTAGGTAAACATTGTAAATTCACTTTCACATAATATAATCATTTTTCTTGAATCCCAATTTAACATGCACCATATATTAGCACACATATATACAATTGTTTTAAAACAATATCGGTTAGAATTCTAAAATTATTATACGATGTTTAGAACTATGAAATATAAATCATTTTCGTAAACTAACATATAACACAATGTCTGTCTTTCAATAGCTTACATGCTGGTTAAGACAGTGGATGAGGCAATAAAGTAATTTCTTCACCAATAATACATTTCCTTAATCTTTCACAATTGACAAGTCAAGGTCATAATACTTGCACAATAATTAAATGTGAACAAGCTTCCGAAGATCACTAAGTGAGCTTGAAACAAGCGTCACCGTTTTACCTAGTTTTAGTTTCCTTAAACGCTGACATGATGACAAATCCAGACCATCATATTTGCTTAATAATTGCAATTCCTCCAATTCATGTAGACCATGAAGTGTGTTTGGCATTACTGTAATGTTTTTATCAATAATAAGTGTGCTTAATTTGTGACACAATGACAAGTCAAGGTCATCGTATTTGCATAATAATTCGAGACATTCAAGTGCTCGAAAGTTATTAAGTGAATTCGGCATTAGTGTCACTTTATTACATAGTTTTAGTATCTTCAAACTCTGACATGATGACAAATCCAGTAAATCGTATTGGCAACCTAATTGCAGTTTATTCAAATCATGAAGACCATCCAGTTTTTTTGGCAACACTGTAATGTTTTCATCCAGAATAAGTGTGCTTAATCTGTGACACAATGACAAGTCAAGGTCATCATATTTGCATAATAATTTGAGGTATTCTAGCGCCTTAAAATCATGAAGAAAATTCGGCACTAGTGTCACTGTGTTACCTAGTTTGAGTTTCCTTAACGTCTGACATGATGACAAATCAAGTCCATCGTATTTGCAATATAATTTCAGATCATTCAATTCATGAAGACCATCCAGTGTTTTTGGCAACACTGTAATGTTTTCATCCAGAATAAGTGTGCTTAATCTGTGACACAATGACAAGTCAAGTCCATCGTATTTGCAATATAATTGCAGTTTATTCAATTCATGAAGACCATTCAGTGTTTTTGGCAACACTGTAATGTTTTCATCCAGAATAAGTGTGCTTAATCTGTGACACAATGACAAGTCAAGTCCATCATATTTGCAATATAATTCCAGTTTATTCAATTCATGAAGACCATTCAGTGTTTTTGGCAACACTGTAATGTTTTCATCCAGAATAAGTGTGCTTAATCTGTGACACAATGACAAGTCAAGTCCATCATATTTGCAATATAATTGCAGTTTATTCAATTCATGAAGACCATTCAGTGTTTTTGGCAACACTGTAATGTTTTCATCCAGAATAAGTGTGCTTAATCTGTGACACAATGACAAGTCAAGTCCATCATATTTGCAATATAATTCCAGTTTATTCAATTCATGAAGACCATTCAGTGTTTTTGGCAACACTGTAATGTTTTCATCCAGAATAAGTGTGCTTAATCTGTGACACAATGACAAGTCAAGTCCATCATATTTGCAATATAATTCCAGTTTATTCAATTCATGAAGACCTTTCAGTGTTTTTGGCAACACTGTTATGTCTTCATCCAGAATAAGTGTGCTTAATCTGTGACACAATGACAAGTCAAGTCCATCGTATTTGCAATATAATTCCAGTTTATTCAATTCATGAAGACCATTCAGTGTTTTTGGCAACACTGTAATGTGTTCATCCAGAATAAGTGTATTTAATCTATGACACAATGACAAGTCAAGTCCATCGTATTTGCAATATAATTGCAGTTCATTCAATTCATGAAGACCATTAAGTGTTTTTGGCAACACTGTAATGTTTTCATTCAGAATAAGTGTGCTTAATCTGTGACACAATGACAAGTCAAGTCCATCATATTTGCAATATAATTTCAGTTTATTCAATTCATGAAGACCTTTCAGTGTTTTTGGCAACACTGTTATGTCTTCATCCAGAATAAGTGTGCTTAATCTGTGACACAATGACAAGTCAAGTCCATCGTATTTGCAATATAATTCCAGTTTATTCAATTCATGAAGACCATTCAGTGTTTTTGGCAACACTGTAATGTGTTCATCCAGAATAAGTGTATTTAATCTATGACACAATGACAAGTCAAGTCCATCGTATTTGCAATATAATTGCAGTTCATTCAATTCATGAAGACCATTCAGTGTTTTTGGCAACACTGTAATGTTTTCATCCAGAATAAGTGTGCTTAATCTGTGACACAATGACAAGTCAAGTCCATCGTATTTGCAATATAATTGCAGTTTATTCAATTCATGAAGACCATCCAGTTTTTTTGGCAACACTGTAATGTTTTCATCCAGAATAAGTGTGCTTAATCTGTGACACAATGACAAGTCAAGGTCATCATATTTGCATAATAATTTGAGGTATTCTAGCGCCTTAAAATCATCAAGAGAATTCGGAACTAGTGTCACTGTGTTACCTAGTTTGAGTTTCCTTAACGTCTGACATGATGACAAATCAAGTCCATCGTATTTGCAATATAATTTCAGATCATTTAATTCATGAAGACCATCCAGTGTTTTTGGCAACACTGTAATGTTTTTATCCAGAATAAGTGTGCTTAATCTGTGACACAATGACAAATCAAGTCCATCGTATTTGCAAAATAATTTCAGATCATTCAATTCATGAAGACCATCCAGTGTTTTTGGCAACACTGTAATGTTTTCATTCAGAATAAGTGTGCTTAATCTGTGACACAATGACAAGTCAAGTCCATCATATTTGCAAGATAATTGCAGTTTATTCAATTCATGAAGACCATCCAGTTTTTTTGGCAACACTGTAATGTTTTCATCCAGAATAAGTGTGCTTAATCTGTGACACAATGACAAGTCAAGGTCATCATATTTGCATAATAATTTGAGGTATTCTAGCGCCTTAAAATCATCAAGAGAATTCGGAACTAGTGTCACTGTGTTACCTAGTTTGAGTTTCCTTAACGTCTGACATGATGACAAATCAAGTCCATCGTATTTGCAATATAATTTCAGATCATTTAATTCATGAAGACCATCCAGTGTTTTTGGCAACACTGTAATGTTTTTATCCAGAATAAGTGTGCTTAATCTGTGACACAATGACAAATCAAGTCCATCGTATTTGCAAAATAATTTCAGATCATTCAATTCATGAAGACCATCCAGTGTTTTTGGCAACACTGTAATGTTTTCATCCAGAATAAGTGTGTTTAATCCGTAACACAATGATAAGTCAATGGCATCCAATTTGCACCATAATGCGAGATATTTAAGCGCTTGAAAATCATAAACAGCATTCGATTTAAGAGTCACCGTGCTAGCAAGTCTTAAGTTCCTTAAACTTCGACATGAAGACAGATCAAGCCCATCATATTTGCATAATAATTGCAGATTATTTAATTCATTAAGTCCAGTCAATGTTTTTGGCAACACTGTAACGTTTTTACCAAGTGTAAGTGTTCTTAATCTGTGACACAATGACAAGTCAATGTCATCATATTTGCATGATAATACGAGACATTCAAGCGCCTGACAGACATGAAAAGAATTCGGCACAAGTGTCACTCCATTACCTAGTTTTAGTGTCCTTAAACGTTGACATGAAGACAGATCAAGTCTATCGTATTTGCAGAATAATATTAGTTCTTGTACGTCATTAAGATCATGAAGTGCATTCGGCAACAGCACCACATGTTCACCAAGACTAATTATTTTAAGTCTTTTATACGATATCAATCTGAAGCTGGTACGCGATGACAAGTTCAGTCCATCATATGCGCAAAGTAATTTAAGTTCCTCTAGGTCAGGCAAATCATGCAACCTATTCAGTGTCAGTGAAACTTGTTCACACAAAGAAAGTATTTTCAAACGGGGATGTTTTGAAATATCTAACTTATAATACATGCATTTTAATGTAAGATGTTCGATATTTTGTAGATATCGTAATGTGTTTGGTAACAAGGAAACCTGTTCACATAGATAAATGACCTTAAGATTGATACACATTGACAAATCAAGTCCGGCGTATTTGCATTCCAAATGAAGAATTGTCAAGTTACACATATTTTGCATAGAGTTTGGCAATACTGTGACCTTTTCACCAAGAAAAATATGTTGTAACATGTGACAAAATGACAGGTCCAGAAGATCAAATCTGGCCTGAATTTGAATCGACACTACGTCTTTTAAATTGCAATTCACAACATTTGACACACTTCCACCGAAACAAATGTTTTTTAAACGACAAGATTGTTTTATGTTTAGTCCATTACAACTGTAGTTTATTTGTATACATTCCAAATTATTCATATCACATAGTGCATCCGGCGACAATATCGTTTTCTTTTTCTTCCTGATATTTGGGGAATAAACTGCACCTGTACAATAAAAACCGCATCCCAAATGAAGATGCCTTAGATTGGCAAGATGACGAAGTGCGTTTGGTAACAATGTCACATGTTCATCTAGAACAAGTCTGGTAAGTTGTCGACAAGATGACAAATCCACCGCAAATTTGCAACTAGTTAATGTTAGCTCTGTGAGGTTATGAAGCTGACGAAGTGAATTTGTTTTTAAGGTTATCGGACCAGTTATTTCTAATACCTTTAGCTGATTGTGTGCAGATAAATCCAGGATTAAGCTACTCATTATACCTTTTGACTCTTTATGCTGAAAAGTTGGTTTAACTATCAACTGTTTAAGACTTTGAGTTGATGATGACAATGCTTCCCTAAAAATATAATCAGAGCACTGATTTGTATAGATCGATAAGGATTGAACGTTTGACATGATTGTTGACAAAATGTGTTTTAAACCTTTTCTTTTCATATATGTTGTAAATTCAAAATGACTTAACTCCAAACGAATCGTATCATTAACAATTTTGTTGGCTTTTGCCTCCCAATAACCAGAAAGGATCATGTTTTGATAAAACGTGACATCGATAGCATTGCTAAGGTCATCGCGGTTCCAATTCATAGCTCGCGATAATTTATTTGCAGCATCAATGCTAAGTCCACACAAAAACATGAATACACGCTCTAATTCAAAGCAAGCCTTTTTGTCACTTTTCAAATATACACTAAGTGTTTCATAGATTGTATTAACATTTCTTGCGATGTGAACTGCAGCTAGAAATTCCTGTACACTTTTGTGGATAAACGAACAGGTAGATAATGTTTTCGATAGGGTTAAATATTGTCTTTCAGACAATATACCGGCTCTAAGTGCAAATTTCAATTCTTCTGCAGACAAATATATAGATAATTCTTTGTCAGTAAATACGAGAGCACGTTCCTTTCTTTCTAAAAATAAAAGACTGAAAGCTGCTTTTGAAATACTTTCAATGTGATTCATGTTAGGTTTCAGATGTCGTAAGTTTTCGAAACACTTATATGGTGGCGAATGAAAATATTCTTCTGTACTTTTGGCCTTTTCGAGCAGACTATCCAGTAGAGTGCTGTATATCTCACAAGTTGATCCTTTACTATATGTATTATCCACCCACAAACAAACAAGTATTGTGAGAAGCACTGGTGTCATTATTAAACCGTTCAAACGATTGTTTTTAATGTACATTTTGAATTGTTGGTATGTTGTCTCAATATTATCCTTAACAACACACTGCAATATTCGTTTACTCAACCAGAAAGGGTCTTTAACGCCTTCAATTTCGAGGAAAGAGTCAAACTGGGAAATCTTCAGCCGTTCATCGGACATTCTCCAGGGTCTTGATGTTACCAATACTAAACACTGGAATGAAGAGGCCACCAACGGCAAGACACATTCATCGTCAGGAGCAGACCATTCGTCCAGACCGTCTTGAACTACCAAACTAGGTTCCCGTTCCATGATGGTTTGAAGAAGAATGTATGCGGACTCTACATCTTTATCTGCGTATATTCTTTCAATGATTAGCTCTTTGATCAGCTCTGTTACTTTGTGTTTCTTTTTTGCCTCCCGCAGTTCAACAAAAAATACAAATTTATATTTACTAAGTGTTTTTACGTCGATAAAATATATTTGCTCCTCAGTGCGTGCGGGTACAGAAGTACATTCATCACACCAGTCAAGGGTTAATTTTGCAGCAAATGTGGACTTTCCTTTACCAGGCTCACCTTGTAGAAATATTCGTCTTTTTGATTCCTCGTTGGTGTGCAAAACACCTTTATATGTACTTACTGACTCTGCCTTTTTTCTTGATCCATTGCTTTCTGTAACGATTCGGCGTATTGCTGGTGCAACATACGTTTCGTCTAAAGATCGCACAACATTTGGCATCATTGATGATACAGCTACATGCCTATATTTTTCTTGGTAATGATTAATCAAACGTCCTCGAAAATCTAAAAAGTAAACAAACTTATAAAACAGATCATGTAAATTTGATTATAAAAAATCAAAACATTTAATAAATCCGAGCCCATTTGTGTTGTAAACCATAATAACGTTGTTGTAATGGGTACTTAATAAATCATGTTGAAACTCCCAATATTTGTTAGCACTCAAATGGTATGATATGAATTAAAATATATAATTTATGCCATATATGGTCTAACAACATGACGTTTTGTTATTGGCAAATATGATAAAAGGCTATATCTATAACAGTCATTTAAATAGAACTCGATTTTCTTATTAACAGTAAAACACATTTGCAGATAAGAGGAGGTAATATTTTCAAGTATTTTGATATAGTTATTAATTTGTTATTACTTTTTAAAATGTATTTTTTCTATAAGTTTACGTCTTTCAGTTACTATGTGAGATTGTAAGATTGCCGATTGTCGATTGTAAATAAAGTGACAAATCCTTTCTTAACTAATATGTTGACATTCTGGTTTAATGAGTTGATCAATTCTTTTGAAAGTTTATTGTTACAAAGTCCCCTTGAAGTATATACAAATTTAATATGTTTTAAGTATTTCTTTAGCAGTTGCGTCGCTCAGTGGCTATGTGTTCATTGAAGAATAGTTAATGCGTCTGACTTAAATTTACTGCTTTTTATTAAAAGAAAACGTGTCAATAAAACTTTTAGTTCTTAGTTTTAAGTTTAATAATTGGTTGGTGAACACATTTCAAGACCAATTGTGTCGATTATTTGTGACATTTAATATTGCAAATTAAAATCATTTGTGAGTAAGTATATCTTTACAAATGAAATTTGTCTACTCATTTGTATAGGTTAAGGAGGCCAATGTGATATGAATAGTTATAATCGCTACAAATGTATACGTGTATTACTATTAGAATTAGAATGCAAAGAAAGACACCATCTGATGGGGAGATTTGGAAAACATACGATTTCACGTCCGAACACGTGTGTTTCCTCTATTTTCAGTTAATATAAAAATATTGTTTCCTATTTTGTATTGTAAGTCATTTTTGTCCTAAAGCTCTAGTAAATTGTTTTATTATACTCAATCAGCAAAAGTCTATTTAATTTTCGTAAACATAATGGTTTTGTTTTGTGTTATTTTTTTGCATATTGAATATATCGACATTCTCTAAGCTATTAGAGGATTTAAGACTAAGTTTTCCAAATAAATAGAGGATATTTGTTGGATTCGATGGAATATCGATTTTATTTCACGAGTGATCATAGAAAATAATATTTTCACGAGTGAATTAAAATCTATATTCCACCTAATCCAATATTATTTTTTTTACCGTTAGTTAACATTGTTAACAAGTTTAATTGGAAAATTTTGATGAAATAATGACGTCATTTTGTCCAAAACATTAAGTCATTTCAAAGTATTTTTCACTGTTTTGAAACAGTGAAATATCAGTTTTATTTAACAAATATTTCTCTATAAACCACCGGAAAGCATATAAAACATTGTAAGAACGTATGTTTTGTCATGTCATTTTGTATATTTATGCGCTCAATACTACAAGATTTAACGTTTTTTACAGGATGAATAAATACGACCGTTAAGAGATGAATGGTTATTGACTTGGACTCGTAACATGTTTTTTTCCTTAAAGTTAACGTTTGTGACACTAAGCAATGAAGACGCATAAAGATATATTTTCTTTTTTTTTGTGTTTGACAAGAATGTACAGGAAGCATGATTAAGAAACAGAACTCTTAATGATGACACTAATGTGCTATTGTAACGTAGCATATGCATATTGTTTATTCTTATAACATAAATATTATGTTATACAATGGTAATTAATGATAAATCTTATATTATAATAATAAGGGTTCTATAAAGAAAATATTTGAATGTTAGGAACAATAATAACATAAATGAAGTTTAAGTTTGGGAATTAATAGCAAATCTTTATAATATATTTGCCATGATTATAGGATTTTCTTGCATGTAGAAGCATGACATACTTTAAATTCATTGTAAAATAGCCTTAATCAACGATTCGAAACGTCAGCGATAGTATATTTAGATATGTGCATCTGTTACTTAGAGAAGTTTATTCAACGAGGTATTCAGTTGATAAAAATGGTCAGAAATGTTGACACAGAAATTCTAATCATAATAAGTTATTTCATATCTCCATTGATCTATACCGGTCAAGGGAGTACTATTATAACCTGTTGTCGATAGACTCTATAAAGTGATGCAACGAGAATCTTAATCCTTGTAAATTATCTCTCAGTACAGTACATTAAATAGTCGAATCAGATGTTTTAGAGGATTAGTCAATAAATGGGTTTATACATGAAAATTATTTCGTTCCCGGGGAACGTCTTGTTGGAACAACACCCAACCAATCAACAAATAACACGGGTGTTCTGTGAAGAACTTTGACCAATCAAATATGTTATAGGAATATCATTTATTTTATGTTTATGTATATTTGGGATAGAAAGAAGAGTCCATCTTTAGCCAGCGAAGAGAGAGGTCTCGCTTTCGTGTCGCGGCGGCCATGTTGGCCCGCCTGCGCTGTTAGATTGTATTTCACGAACATTAGCAAGCGTTGTATAAGGAAATATTCAACAGAAATAAATCGAGATGAAAACTCTCATGAACTGGTGTTTGTTTCTGTGCGTTCCCAACGAACAATAATGTGTTATTACGTCACACAGAACTTTAATGGTGCCGTGACCAGGATACGAACCGAGAAGTTAAAGAAAAAAACCACTATACGGATTATGAATTATCACGGGAGAAAAGAACACGACGCGCGACATGGAAACAGGTTAGTTATTCTAAAATTATGGCAAACAGAATGGGGATTTCAAATTTATAAAAAAAGACGTCATGATATTGTTTTTAAGAATTGTTTTTCACTTTGATAGGTATTAAAATAAAATAAGAATTATGCTACTACTTATAAATAAAAGAACATATGGAAAATTTTTGCAAATATCAAAACGAGTAAAATTTTGCATTGATCGGTAAATGTTTATAAAAAAAAAATCTGGTGAATAGAGATCAAAACAATGAAGAAAGTATTCAGAGTTTAACATTATTTTATGAGTTATAGAAATACTGAAATTAGAAGTAAACATATAATTGAGAATTGTTGAAGAATCTTATATATTTTTTTGTGTTATTAGAATATAAAATTATGAACGGACTCATTTTCATTCCGCATAAAAATAAATAAATTTTAAATTGTTGGTATGTTTGTAAATTTTCATTAAATTTAAACGTACGAAGAAATAAGAATTTCTAATAAAGTTTTGTTTATTATTTTAATGAAGAAAATATGTATAGATGTTTTATTTGTTATTATAATAAAAGAAAAAACTTGAAGAAGGCACAACTTTTGATATTCAAAGAATTTACATAGAATTTTACATTTTCAACATTAAGAAATAAGGAATATAGAATATTAAGATAAGTTCGGAGTATTATTATAATAAATAAAATAGAAAAGGGCATATAGGAAAGTAGAGTTAATGCATGAATGAGGCAGACAATAAAAAGATACAAAAAAAGAATAATGTAAATATGGTGTAGGTATATATTCATCATCATCATCATTACTTGTTTAGTGTATATATTTGAGGTCCTGCTAAATGAGTTTTAAAGGTCTTGTGCTATTTGACATCGGAGTTTAATGTGGGCTGACGCCTGAAGCATGTACCTGCACATTAATGTGGGCTGACGCCTGAAGCATGTACCTGCACATTAATGTGGGCTGACACCTGAAGCATGTACCTGCACATTAAATTTCTAATCTAGATGTACCTAAGTTTCGTTTCACGCAAATTTGTTTTCATTGTAACACCGGTTGCGCAATAAGTGTATGCGTTATCGGATACTTTAACACCGGTTGCGCAATAAGTGTATGCTTTTACGGATATTCGAATCAAAACGGGATGGATATCAAATTGGAATAACACCAACAAATCGAATATTATGAAGCAAAGAAAAATTATTTAACAATATGTGTCCTATAAACTTCACAATAAGAATCGACCATCATCTCTAAGACCACGCAAATAGTCTTAATACGGGAAAATTGGCGATACATCCTCATAATTGGAAATGTTTGTGTCAAAACTAAGACTTATAAAAAAGAATAGCTTTCCTGCGCATTAAGACAATTATTCTCAATTCTTTTTTAATTTTAATTTCTCACACATTTACTAAGTAAATCATGTTTCATACGGTGTTGTTTGATATAGTTTATTACACAGAATCAATGATGAATGAATATCATTTATTCACGACGCTCTAATACTTCTGATTAAAGTGCGGGTGGGGTTGCATCTTGCTCGACGTGCAACTGGATACACGCGAATATTATTGTGTTTTTCGTTCGCATATCATATTTTACTCTGATAAATTTGATTAGAAAACAAATGTTTTGTTTATTATTTGTTAGCCATTGAAGTAAAAAAAAGATGAACAACAAGAT
>VMBQ01003791.1:0-75095 GCA_007657795.1 Dreissena rostriformis | reverse complement strand
ATATATATATAGTCCAGTAGGTCATGTTATTACTGGCGATCTTAATTTTATTCAAAATAAAAACCTAAAAAAATTACTGCGCAGAGGCCCAAAGTATAGACTTCCTATTCCAATCGATTTTGATAACTGCGTTGAGGAAATTGAAACATCTTTACAGGAATATTGTACAAAATGGTGTAAGAAAGAAAATGCACAAATTACTGCACTCAATGAATGGAAAACCAAGGTATTATTTATGGCCATGAATAAGATATCTTTTTATAATAAAAGTCCTTTAGCCTTACCACATTTACCTACATTTAATAAACAAAATCTCTGAAGGACTAACAATCTAAATTCGTGATAGTTGCTGCAGATAAGGCGGCTAATAATGCTTTAATAATATGACGAGGGTTTTATGTTTAAACGATTTCACAAAAACTTTCACAAACTACATCGTATTGTGAATACAATAAGCAGCCTAATGAAATTATTTCCGACCATAATTCCGAGTTCATAAATCTAAATGTTAACGTAAATATTGCTAACAAGAATTTGCCATCACTTTACTGGATACCTAAATTACATAAAACGCCATATAATTGTCGTTTTATCGCTAATGCGGTGTCTTGTACCAGCAAGCAATTATCAGTGTACCTAACATCCGCCTTGAGTGCTATTAGATATCATATAGCCAAATATTGTAATACAGTTTATGAAAATAGTAATAAACACTAATTTTGGTCAATAAAAAACTCCTTAGAAGTTATTGATACAATTAAAATGAGAAAATATTAGGTGTCACAAGTAAGCACTTATGATTTTTCTACACTATATACAACGCTTCCTCACATTTTAATAAAATCCAAACTTATTTCACTGATTGAAAAAAACATTTGCAAGAGAGAAGTGTTTTTATCTTGCTTTAAACTCTGAAATATCTTTTTTGACTAATCAGATATTGGATAATTACATCATCTGGACTTGTCTTGACTTTTGTGAATGGGTTTTAATTGTGCGCCACTTATTGCTGATTATTTTTATATTGTTATGAAAGGGCGTTTTTGTAAGAATTGTCGAAAACTAAACAACTAGATTTGATTCAACGTTTTAACCTAACAAGTAGATACATTGATGACATACTGAACTTAGATAATCCATACTTTGAACAATATATTCACAATATCTATCCAAAATAACTAGTCTTAAATAAATCGTGTTAATCAAATACAGATGCTGCTTATTTAGACATATATCTAACTATAAATAATAATATCATCAAAACTAGTTTATACCACAAACGGGACGACTATTACTTTGAAATTGTGAATTTTCCTTTTCTAGATGGTAACATCCCTAAAGGTCCTTCCTATGGTATTTACATTTCGCAGTTGATACGATACGCTAGAGCATGTGCATGTGTTAAAGATTTTAATGATCGTTATCGTATATTATCAAAGAAATTGCATGAGTTCATTTATATTGACCATTCAATTAAGCGTTTAATTGGTTACAAAGTAATAGTTGCCTTTAAACCATGTGGACACATTTTAGTACATGCAACATGATAACAATAATAATATCACGTATAGAAAAGACTGTTTATGCATTGCACTGCTATTTAAATACCCTTTCTGATTCTCTATATCACTTTTAAGCTCAAGTACAGGCAGCCTCAGTTGATCCGCCGGCACCTCCACCACCAGGTGAGTAAGCTTATGTTCATGTCTTCCTGGGTGTGTATTCATAGTCAATCTCGGGAAATTTGTCACATAAGCTATTATTGCGTCACACATTTTCTTCGCATAATATAAGTTAAAAAGCAGATTATTATCTTCTCATGGTTAACTCAAGTTAAATTCTGCAAAACATTTAATTCTAGCTAGATATGCATTTTACGGAGGCTTTAGGCAATACAACGATTCCTTAATTGTTTCGTTCCCAAATGTGAACTAGTTATTCAAAGCTCGTGTTATTAGTGGAATTGTTTTGTTAGCTAAAACAAACATTAAACTAATACAATGACTATCGTCGTAGATGACAATGCTGGTTTATTGTCCATCACGTTTGGTGCATTTTCAGTTTTGAACACTGCTAGTAAACATGGCGTATTAACGTTACAGACACAAACGATACGTGAGTTTGTGAAATTTATTATAATTTGTTACTCCGAGATTCTTAACGTGTGTCCGAATGACATACGGCTTAAGTTGGAAAACGCCACTTAAATTGTACATTTTAATATGTTTATTTAAAAATAAATATACTTAGGGCTTATTCCGCGCAATTTTTAAAGCCCCATTACTACTAAAAATCAACGAAAATGTCGTACAATATTTCGTAAAATAAAGTTTAACAATTACAAATGTTCCTTATGGCAATTGCCGAAATTTCAACGCCAGATGTGGTCTGGTAACATATATGTTTGTAGATACAAAATGCTCGTGTTTTCTTTGGCATATTTAATTCCATTTTAATTTCCCGCAACGATATCTATGCATACGGCACATGAACACTAACATGGTACCATGAATAGTCGTATACATAGATATATTTGCGGGAAATTAAAATGGAATTAATTTTGTCACAAATAAATAAAAACGAGCATTTTGTATCGACAAAAATCTATGTTACCAGAGCACATCTTACGTTGAAAGTGTGGCTATTGCTATAAGGAACACTGATTATTTATATGTTAATTTTATTTAAAAAAATATATTTTGAAATTGTCGTTGATTTTCGAGCGTTATAGAGGCTTTAAAAAATTGCTCGACTGGAATTTTGAGTCGTGAAATTATTAAAACGACTAAGTTCGAAACAAATTGTATGTTGTAATGTAAATCGACAACTCCATAACCAGTGGTGATAAAGTTTGTGTACATATCTTTCTAGATGCGTATGTATAGTGATTCTAGGGAAATGCATCACATTATTTTTTTTTCATATACATGTACATGTATGTATATACATACATGCATACAATTGGACACATGCAAATTACAGGGAGAATTACAGTTATAAGAGCTGTTAATTTTTGCGGACACAAAATTCCAATTGTTACCTATGATTACGACCCTTCCCTGAATCTCCGGACTTGTTTGAGGTAACACAATGTAATGTATGGAATATGAACAATAGTGATCTTAGCGTGAAAGTTGCACTGTGTATTCGTACCGAATATCAATATTTCGAACAGCTTTGTTGTCAGTGCGTCGTCATTGACGTCAACATAAAATCGAGACTGCAGCGGAAGCAGCTGCCAATGTGCCTCTAGTGGACTAGAAAGTTTAATCATTGCCTCTGTATTTTTTTTTGCAATTTAAAACAACTGTGCTCAAACGTGCTAAAATGGTATATCCGGTGACCTTCAATATTGGCATACCATTTGGGTCCGTAATGGCCTATAAACGTTCCCTGGTTTTAATCAGCCCAACGCCCTACGCCGAAGTTAGCTCAACAAGTTCTTATGCCTTATTTAACCGCGAAAAAAGAACTGGGTTATCATTTTAAAATAATAAATAGAAATGTATTGCAATAAATATGTTCAGTATTCAAACTAAATATACGATAAATTTCAATGATATGTAGTATGCTTGGGTTCATTTCAATTAATAATGAGACAGTTTCTTAGTCTCCTTATTAAAGTAAAATAAGAAACTGGGTTATTATTAAATTAAACAAAGTAGAAATGTACTGCAAATACATATTTTTGATACCAAACCTACATTTACCATGATTTTCATTGCTTTATTGATCTCTTCGGTTCATTTTAATTGATTTGTTAATTAAGAAAATGCCTGTTCCTTATTCGATTTGAATAAGGAATAAGGAACCGATTACGTATTCTTAATTCACATCGAATAAGGAACTGGGAATAAGGAATAATGAACATGCTCCCTTTTCTTCATTAAGCGGCGAATTAGAAACTGGGTTACTATAAAGTGAAACTAAGACGAAATGTATGGCAATACATATTGTTTATAACCAACTTACATATACAATGTTTTGTATTTGTGCTTCGATGTTTGTTATCATTATTTGCACATATTAATTGAAACGACTTGCATCATGGTTGGTTACAGGCCGGATTTCATCTTGCAGATGCAGAAACAATATATGCTTTCGCTTATCCTCTATTTGAAAAGTGTGGTAAAACAGAAACCGCAACACGCAGCTTTGTAATTAAAATTATTTTGATTAAAGAATTTAGCATAGTTTGGTCTGGTCGATCTTGAAAGTATGAGTAGAATTATCAACCGTACATATGGCTCATGCTTCATGGTCGAATCGCCAATAGAAATCGCAACCGTCGACTCAAATTTTTCGATAGTAAAGATAGCTATAGAAGGAGCAAAAGTACTTATGACTCGTGCATAATGCATTATGTCAACATAAGTCTCATCCTTATTAGCATGTAAGTTGAACATGCATGAAGTTTAAAACCATGAGTCTGCATACAAAATATTAAGTAAACAGGACCGTGATATATATATTTTTGAAAGTCCTGTTCCTGATAAAATTTTTTTTAGTTAGTTACTCTTTTGTATTATGCGATTTTTGTACTTTAAAATAGAGTTTGATTGTTTTGTCTTTCCATCCAAGCAGTTTAGGACACACTTTCTATCTAATACCGGTATGAAATTCGTTTTGTAATGAGTAATTTCCTGAATCGATGTTCGTAAATACAATACTATCTCAACCCTAAAACTGTTTTACTAATACATCAATGTAGATAAGATGTTAATATATTGTGAAGTGTTGACCAAATTGTTTCCTCTTGCGTTACGTGCGAATGGAAGTGTAAACCATATTACTTTTCTGTTGTTTATTATTCATGATAAAATAATGAAAAATGAAAGGAAAAAAGGTATTGCTTTATATATGGATTTTACAAGTATTACATTACACACTGCGAACATTTCTCTGCCATCAAAATTGTCCCACCCTAATATTACAATACATGTACATTCGTGTGAGGAGTTGAAAATTGGTCCAAAGACACACCTTTGAAACCCGTGTAGCCTACTGGAACTTGCATCAAGCTGAATTCGGGAATGGACGATCATTTCATCGGCATTCATCTGATATTACGACTTCCCGATTAGATGAATATGTTAGTTTGTCATCACAGCAATAAGTTGACATAAATAATACTGAGCAACCAGAAATGGATACTTATTCGATTGAGATTACTATAACTGAGAAAACATAATTTTAGAGATGCCATGTTTTACTTTATATTTTTGAGTGATGTTGCTCGTTTCAAGATAATTCATACGATAGTGGATCTATAGAATTTAAATGTCGAGGCAGGTTTGTACGGAATACCGTAAGGGCCATCGTGGTGACACATTAAAATCAAGAGGGCGACAATGCGATAGTGCGATAGTACGATGGCGACAATGCGATAGTACGATAACGACAATGCGGTAGTCATCGTACTGTCGTCATCGTATTATCGCATTGTCGCCATCGCACTATCGCACTGTCGCCTTCGTATTGTCGCACTGTCGCATTGTCGTCATCGTACTGTCGCATTGTCGCCATCGTACAATCGCACTGTCGCCATCGTATTATCGCACTGTCGTCATCGTATTATCGCACTATCGCACTGTCGCATTGTCGCCATCGTACTATCGCATTGTCGACTACAGCCTTCCGGTACACAGACTATTCTTATTGCAGAAACAAAATAGAGGACTTTAAACAGATGTACCTTGAAAGAGGCTACAGTTATAATGAAATATAATTTTTATTAAGTTATAGAATGGGTATTTAAGTAAGGTATGCCGAACTGTAAAGTATTTTTTAAATGGCTCCATCTAGGAAAAAATACGATGTGCGCATGTGTACCGGAAGCGATAGACGACAATGCGACATTGCGACAAAACGATGGCGACAGCGCGACAGAACGATGGCGATAATGCGATAATACGATGACGACAGTACGATAAGGCGAAAGTACGATGGCGACAAGGCGGTGATACGATGGCGACAGTACGATATGACTATCACGTTGTCGCAATCGTACTATCGCGTTGTCGTACTGTCGTCATCGTATTATCGCATTGTCGCCATTGTACTATCGCACCGTCGCCATCGTATTGTCGCACTGTCGCATTGTCGTCATCGTACTGTCGCATTGTCGAATTGTCGCTATCGTACTATCGAATTGTCGCCAATGTACTATCGCATTGTCGCCATCGTGCTATCGCATTGTCGCCATCGTACTATCGCACTATCGCATTGTCGCCCTCTGGATTTTAATGTGTAACTACGATGGCACTAACGGTATTTCGTAGGTTTGACAAACTTCCTGGCCTAAGTACATTTTCCATTTAATTCGAGATCCACGCATGCAAAAGGACGTTATCAAAGAAAACTGACGTCGCATCTTGTATTCTGTATTACAACCAGTACATGTGTAACGCATGTGTTTATGCTTATTCACTTAAGATATAACCACCGTGACAGCTGTCCATCCCCGATAGCATATAGCATATTGAAAAGAGTTAGACAAACGTTTACGGAAACGACCAGCTTGCTTATCTGCGTAACGTACAGGGCTTGAACAGAAAATCACTTTTGGAAGTTCAATTGTGCTGAACTAATAATTACTGTTTAACTTAGTTGAAAAACGTTTAAATGTGTTAGTTTGAGGCTTTTAATGTACCAATGTCGAAAACAGTTGCAAAGGAATCCAGATGCTAAATCTGGTTAAATCCGGTTTGTAAGAAGTACTTATCAGACTCGGCGTCTGCACATACAGTGAGCCTCTTTTTGGACAAACCGAGCGTAATGCACTGAAAACGATATTCGTTTAGAAGAGATTTCCCTTAGACGAAAAAGTCCATAAAAGCTGAAAGCGTGGTCCTTGATTAGCCTTTGCGGTATGCACAGGATACTCTGAGACGATACGTTATATGCATGAGATTCAATAGTCGAATAAAACACTGCCAATATGCCCATTTTAAGGTTGCTAGCAAATAAGTTGTTATTTTTTCTTTCTTTTTGTATTGTTAAATATGCGTGAACTTAACGTAGGAATATTTATACGTTAGCGTAACAATTGCGTATGACGCGAAAAGATAATGAATTATGTTTACCGTACGTTTTTTGTTATCTATAAGTTATGTTTCAAAATGTAATCATTATTGTTGAACTGACTTCATACATAGATGTTAAGATAATTGATAACTCGTTACATTCAGTTGAATAAAATCGCTTCATGCACCAAGAAAAGCAATTGCGTGCTTGTTTTAAGATTAACTCTATTATTAAGTCTGGCATTACACTTTTCCTCTCGGAATTGTCGTTTGGCATGCCATTTTAATCGTGTTATATTAAAATTAACTCATATTTATCAAACCGTAAGTTTTGTGATGCATACTTAATACTGACGTTTAGGTGATCTGAAATTACCGTGGGGTTGACAAATGAGACATATTTCAATTTTACAATTTAAACTGCTATCAGCATATAATCTATCATTAGTAAAATATAACTATAATAATTATAATTTTGAAGGAACACAAAGTATACATTTGAATCAAAATCATATATTTTTTAAGTTGAATAGGCACAATACCGAATTATATGTAAGTTAAAACTATTTTAATATCTATATTACTATATCTATATACTACATGTTCAAGTATAACATATAACATAATATCAGAATATATTAAATATAAAGTTAAACATATCAAATAATTATACATTATTATTGGTATAACGTTGAAGAATCTTGAGTGCTTCTGAAATGAACATTCCAAACCTGAACATTTCACTTATATTGTTTGTTGTGAACAATTGTGTGAGTTTGAATACTCTAGGTCTGACTCTATAATAAGTTTTAATGTGGTTTTGTCTAAAACTGATTTCATATTAAACAAAAACACCTACAGCACCCGCAAACATGTCACTAGAAGATCTTCTAATACGCAGATACCGTTTAAATATGGTTTATTTAATATACAATAGACATACTGTCCATGAGTTCACATGTTCAAAACATAGTAACATATATAAAGGCATGAAATATGATCAGTATTAAATTTCATAAGTTGTTGAATAAAGTACAAATTCATGAACAGGTCTAGGACAATTTGATTACAGCCTTAAGAATTTATTTACCTGGTAAATGTTCAGTATTACAGTTTCCTCGCAACTATCATAACTGCAACAAAAATTTGCAAATTTGATTTTTGTTGTTGTCAATTTTGTAAATTTACCAAAACGTGAACAAGTCCCTTTAATACTCAATTCATTAATTTAAAAACAAGGTATGATATTTCATACGTTATGACATTGTTGTAATTTGTTGAATTGCATGACATTAGTGGCTAAGCATATACATGTAACCATGCAATTTCAGAGAAAGCCTTCAACAGTACTTGTACCACGGATGTAGAGTGCAAGACGACCGGTTCAATGTGCCTCAACCAGAATTGTTCATGTGCGGCTACAAGTTTCCATGACGCCCAGGCCGACACTTGTGTGCAAAGTAAGAGGTTACGTTCTATTGTGTAGTAAACGTTTTATATTATTATGATATATTTTACTCCGATTTCCGATTAATAAAAAAAAACATCTTGTTTGTTTTGTCGCTTATAAATCAGAGTTTCAAGACATTTACTTTGAATTTAGATAAATTGTAAGGTAGAAATATAAAAACTTTTATTTTCAAATATTTGTTGAAATCTTAGTTGAAAGTTAAAGATATAAGTAGTCAAAGATTTTTTTTGTTTAGATAATGCAAGCAAAGATTTTGCGATAATATGTTTAAAAATGAGTGTATCAGAGCATTTGTACTGAATTTAATGGCTTTATTGCCAGCGTGTATTGAGTCAGGAGAACTCGCATATTTAAGCATAATCTCAGGGTAGGAAAACTAATTAATAACAGTCAAGCCCCCTATATTCTTACATCTGGTGTTCTAATTGTAAGTAGCATTAAACAACCCCATGGTAGTATTATCTAGGTATAGAAACACACCGAGACAAAACATTCTACTATGTGTATATGTTGTTTCGTTTTGTGCCGTACTGTACCGTTTTGGCAATTGGTTCCTTGCTATAAATAAAGGACCACAGAGGTGTGAATGATAAAACTGCAATACTGCTGCAGCTTCTGGAGTTTCACTTCTTCATATGCATTATGTCTTTGTTATTTGTTTTCAAGACATTTTTGAATATTTAAACCAGGTTAGTTACATTTTTGTATGAATTTCGAGCACTTAGCGGTAAACTAAAATGCCTATGTAATATTATGCTTTTTTTTCTCGACTTATACTGGTAAAACCACTATGCACATTAGATACATTGCTTTATATGCGCGACATATGCCATTACAACCACAATGCTCATGTAATAACACGCTATTTATCAATGTAATACTATGCTTTTGTCCTTACTTATACTGGTAAAACTACTATGCTCATATAATACATTGCTTTTTATGAACGACATATGCCAGTAAAACAACAATGCTCATGTAACACCGCACTATTTATCTGGGACTTTTTCCTGTAAAACCACAATGCTCAAGTACTTACAACGGTTAAATTTCAACGCGCCTAGCAAACCTGGCTATTTTGTGTCAACATAATATGCCAACAATGTGACGTGCCTAAGCTCAGACCTGTGTCTTAACTTGGGAGATGTGTGCGCGGTGAACAGTTCCAACGTGAATGTCTGTATGTGTCTGGACATTGACTATCTGGCAGGAACGGCCTGCATAGAATGTATGTAATCGCAATTAACAGAGATTGTGAAATACATTGAATTCAAGATTATTAGCTCACATGAGTACAACATGGTGAGCTATTGGGATACAGTGATGTCCGTTGTTCGTCCGTATGTGCGTGATATCCGTGAACGTTTTCTTCAACAACATTTCCTCCTAGAATGCCGGGAAGAATTTGATGAAACTTCACGGAAATGTTCATTGAGTGCTCCTCTATGAAAATTAATCAAATGGTTCATGTTTGTTAATTAATTAATTAATTAACGCGGCTAAAAGGGTGTTTTAAAACAAATATGTAAGATTTGTATTGGATTCCCCTACAAAGTTTGCCCCGGTTGTCAAATCTTGCCCCGCCCTGGGGGTTACCAGTTGTACATAGACTAAGATACAGAATACCTTAAACAAATCTTTTTATCAGACACCACAAAACCCAAGACTTTAATGTTTGGTATGTAGCATCATTTAGAGTTCCTCTACCCCTTTTTTAAATTATGCTTCTCAGGTCAAACCTCACCCACTTAAGAGTTTACCAGTTGTACATTGACTTACATAAAGAAAACCGAAAACAAATATCGAATTGTCTGAAACCGCACAGTTCAAGGCTTTCGTTTTTGGTATTAGCATCATCTTGAGGTCTCCTACAAAGTTTGTTCTAATAATGCACATTCGGTCAAAGCTGCCCGTTTTGCGGTTTTCACCGGGTTTAAATTAAAATTGACTTATGTAGGAAAACCCATAAAACATCATTAATTGTGAACATTTGAAGCCGAAAGCTTTTTATATTTGGTAAGTGGTATCATTTTGAGGTCCTCTACGAAGGTTGGTCAAATTATATCCCTTGAGTCAAAATTGGCCTGCCCCGAGGGTAACCAGTGGCCTCGACCCAGGGTCACCCATTTCACATTGACTTACACAGGAAAAACGTGTTAAATGACAACTGCAAAGACTATGGCTTTTATGTTTGGATCGTTGCATGATCTAGAGATAATCCACACATTTCATATAAATCATTAACCTTTTCTGAAAACTTACCACACCCCGGTCATAACATTTATACAATGCAAATCCACTGTACCGCAATTCATTAATTTGGTATTATACAGAATAAAGTCATCACCTTATAGAGGGGCAGTTCGTATATCAATGATCTCCCTTTAAAGTGATGATATCAGGTCAGTTAGTGTCCAGTACATACAATCAGGACAGGATGTGTCAAAAGTTGTCAGAACTTAATTTATAATTACTGAATTGACATGTGGCACAATTTTTTATCATAATAAAACAATGGATGGATTGGGAACTATACCTTATTGTTACCTCTGTTTTATGTAGAGCATTCGCACAGAATGTTAACATTAGTAGTTATTTGAATTTTTATTTTAAATCAGTTCTGGTTTTAGAATTTGTTCATGATAAACATTATACAATGTATTGAGGAATGCTTTTGTATGTTTAGATCACTCTAAATATACAGTCGAAATCGATGATCAAAGTGGACATTTCCTTTCTTGTCACATATTAAGCACATGGCGCAATATTCCGATATAATGACTTAACATCGCCAACTTGTGTTTAAACAGAGAAAACCCTAAATGAGTCCTGTGACACAAGCCATTCAGCAACACAGTGTCTGTACAAAGATGCTGCGTGCAGTGGAACTCCAGCCGTATGTGCTTGCCCTGTCGACAAATATGAAGACACCACACAGAAGCAGTGCCTATCAAGTAAGATTTTTACAAGGTGACTCTATGATATAAGCCTCGTTATTGGAAAACTTGGATTAATGCATGTGCATAGCGTGTCGTCCCGGATTAGCCTGTCCACTTTAATGGAATTTTTCGGTAAAAGAAATTATTTATAGTTAGTCATCATGTTCGCTAATGAAACCACGAAATCTTGCGTGACACACTTTATAACAGACAGGGAAGCATCTGGCCGGAGGTACGCTGGTCGTATATGGTATTTTACACAATTTGGAACGACAAAGGTAATATGAGCCTTGGTCTGAGACAGCTGGGGTTAATGCATGTGCGTTAAGTGTCGTCCAAGATCAACTTGTACAGCCCGCACAGGCTAATTAGGGACTAAACTTTCCGTTGTTATGATGTTTTTTTATTTAAAAGAAGTTTCATCTAAACGAAATCCAGTTAAAGCGGAAAGTGTCGTTCCTGACTTCACAGGCTAGTCCTGGAAGACACTTTATGCTCAAGCATGAATCCACATTTTCCCAGAGCGTGCTCAAATCTATGACGTAATGTTGTAATTACAGCACTGTCATTAAGTAGTATCCTTCATTTTAATATGTGTGAAATTTCTCTTTCATATGAACATGTATAACAATGTACTCAATGAATAAATTAGCATCCCAGTAAAATATTTTCCATGTTAACAGTGTAAAGTGAGTGCGTAGAAAAACTGATGATGGCGTGGGTCATCTATCTAAATAGTTTGACAAAGTTTTGACGGATCGACAGAAAACAAAAGAAAAGATAATGCAAAAATCCCAGTATCGTATTTGTTGTATATATATTTAAAAGTCTGGTTATTTATGTTGCAACATTAATTTGAGACTAGGCGATTATATATAAACTGAATTTGTAGTAGAGTAAATAATAAATGGTATATTCTTCTTGGTGAAAAAGTCGACGGAGCGATATCTTAATACCTATCATTCACCAAAAATGTTCTAGCAGGTTCTCGTCAATTCTCGAGGCCTTCGATATTTAAGTCACATGATTAACCAGCTCGTTGCTGCATTTATAGTGGCAGTCAATATTGGCATTTTTTCCTAAGCTGTCGTTGGTTGACCTTAAACATACATTAAATTGATATAAAATAGCACGAACTCAACTTTTTATTACCATATATTAATTATCTTTTAAAACATTACAAATGAGATTAAATGTCTACTGCTTATTCAAGTTATTCCACAGTACACATTAAATGTTAGGCACTTGAATATATGATAACAATTACATTGATGTGACATGTAGTATTTGGTTAGGTATGTTGAGGTTAACTTACGCCAGATGTTCATTTTCCATAAATCTAGGAAATATTACCAAAAAAGTAGCCACATTTAATCTGAGTCAAAATGTACACTGTATTTTGACTAGCTTACATTTGTTTTTATTAACCTTGTGTTTATGTAATTCTTTTTTCAACATTATAATTAGAATTAGTTCGGCCATTGGTAACACCGTGATGTGAATTAAATTTAAATTCCAAATGTGTCAAAATGAATTGTGATATTTAATAAAATTCTGAAAGTATTGTCCCATACACCATCTTGTTCAGCTTTACATGGTAGAAAATAATACCCACAATCACCCATATTTATCTTTAAAACACGTGTTGTCTGCTTCCGTTTGTTTGGGTTTCTTATTTTTTGATCAAGTGACTAGGTGAGTGGAGCGATTAGTTATTTGTGGACTGGTTAATTCATTAGTTTAGTCTTAACTCTGCAACCAATAATGCATCAAAATCTTTTTCGGTTTCGGAGTTTAAGAGCTCGGCCAGGCTAATCAGGGACAACACTTTCCTCCAAACCAGATTTTTGTAATAAGAGACTTCATTTAAACGAGAATACAATTGAAGCAGAAAATGACGTCCCTGGTAAGCCTTAGCGGACGGCACAGGCTTATCTGGGACGACACTGTACACATATGCATTAAGGGCCGTTTTCCCAGAGTGTGGCTCATATAATTTGAATGTGTTGCATCTGTTGTGTTGTTATTCGTACAAAAGTCGTTTTTGTTCTTACATTGTATATGAACACAATCAGGACTTTTCTGAAAGCTAACTGATCATTCATTGGCAAAATGCTTGTCATTTAAGAAGTAAGTTGCCCAAATATGGGTTGATAAAACTGTGATTGATGGTATTCTCATCCAATCATGTTCTTTTAAATTCTTAAACAATATCGCCTTAAAAATGTGAACAGGTTCATTTACGTTCATGATAGAAATGAACAACTTCTGAAAAAGGCAATAAGCAAAAATATCAAATAAACAAAACAATTCATTTGTGAATCTTCCTTTCATATATATGATTTGTGAAAAACAGTATGAATAAAATAACAATGCAGGAAAGACTGGTTAATATAGTAGAGCACTTAACTCTTAATATGTGGAGTTTGGAAATAAGTCAAGCCACATAACGTTAATAGGTTTCAGTCGTGAAATAATTTATACGGCCATAGTCGACCTTCCTCCGATTAAAGTTGGACAGTTGTCTAATATTGGCAAAAGTTTGTGCACTGGTAAATCGTTTAGGTTGGGTAAGCTTGCCCAGTGAGAGTAGGTTCTTTAACCAGCGTGATATGACTGCAATACTGACAAAAAATCGATTAATTTAAAAAACAACATGATACGTTGAAAAAGCTGGCGTAATATTTCTTTTTGAAACGCCACTGGATCCAGAATACGAATTAAATCTACTTACTTTCTGTATCGGCTAGCCTCACATTTTATTATGCCATATCGCATGATATAAAAAACACCATCCTTATATATCCTCACTTTATTATGAGTTTATTATGAGTTACGGTTCTATCAATTTAGAAAATATGTTTTCTTATTTTTTAAGGCAACCCTTTAAAGTTAAGGTAGTAAGTATTAACAAAGAGCCAAATTGGATAAATACTTTTACAACTTATTTATTCGTTCATGCATCCCATGAGGAACCTTGTGTGAAAAACCTATTGTTTAACATAAAGCATATACAACAGTTAGAGTGTCATCCCTAAATATTAATATAGAATCAGGAAAATATATTATATAGCCCTAAATATTGAAATGAATTCATTACACTTTTAGAAATTGCTTATGACAGCACTGGTTGCACCAACGCCAATGAGTGTTTGACATCTGGAGCCGTGTGCTCTGGAAGCAAGTGCCTGTGTGCGAACGCAAAATACCGCCAAGTGGCCAGAGATGCATGCGTAGACAGTGTGTATTAATTTCATTTTATTTTACTGGTTTCCATTACAAAGTTTACTTTGTTGAAGATAAATATATATATACAAAATAACAAACGTTTTTTCTCACGAGTTAAATATTTAAATGTATGCGTCTTCCTTTTACCAGGGACATGGTTTTTACTAACATACATTACCAAACACATACATTTATAATATCGTCCTGTAAAATTTATATTGGCATTGCATATTTTTGTTGCCACTATAAAAAAAAAGCTTTTTACATAAAAAGTAAGAACAATAGTGTCTTCTTTAGCTCTGTTATAGTACCTTACCAAATAAAATACACAAGAAATTAGAGTGATTATCACAACAAAATGTTTTTTGGCATAGAAAACGTATTTGATCAATGATGGCTATTCAGAGGTTATCCCATTTTCCAATCAAT
The DNA here is from genome assembly GCA_007657795.1 of Dreissena rostriformis. Taxonomy (NCBI): domain Eukaryota; kingdom Metazoa; phylum Mollusca; class Bivalvia; order Myida; family Dreissenidae; genus Dreissena; species Dreissena rostriformis. The sequence continues at coordinate 60,003 of VMBQ01003791.1, read as the reverse complement.
ATTTAAAAAAAAGTAGATTGATACGATTTTATTGTATGCTGTGTTTCTTTATCTCAGAATTTTCTATTTCCAATTGATTTTTTGTGTGCGTTTTTTGTTACAAATTATTCTGCTTCTAGTCATAATATAATGAATCGTTACACCCGAAAAATGACAATATGTTTAATACTAAATTGTGTCTTCAATTTTCGGAAAAAAAACACAACTTATTTACTTTTGAAATTGGGTTCAATATAAAATCTAAATTCAACAAAATACATAGATTGCAACAAAACAGCTTTCATTCGCCACTGTTTGTCTTGCAGAGGTTGCTAACGGACAGACGTGCACGTTGAACGAGGCATGCGCAATGACCGGATCAAAGTGTGTAAACGGGAAATGCCAATGTGACGCAAAAACAGAGTTCGAACAGGGGACTACTTGTACAGCAAGTAAGTTAACATGGTCACATCATTCAGTTTCCTATGGACATCTTAAATCACTGTCTTTTCTATAGCTTTTGCTTTCTTTTTTGCGAGTCATAAGAAACTTCTGATGTTGAGGCTTTGTTTCAGAAGCAAGTTCTTCTCTTTGATGCATATAACCTTTTCCCGTCATTTGTTATTTTCTGGTTAATTGCAGAAAATTTGTTGTATCAATGACTTGGAGTAAATCAAGGAAATGTATTTACTACTTAAAGATAATAATTATAACCTAATTCCTTTTATTGACGTTTCGGCCTTGTGCTTTTATCAAAACTATGGCAAAATCTGTTAACTACATTTTTACGTCTTTTAATTACATTTCAAATAATTAAGTTAAGTTTATATTTTTATAAACTTTAAGTTTATTTTATATTTTTTTTAAACGACAAAAGACGTTATACATGATGCCGTCATAAACCACGTAATAACAATTGGCGCCAAAAATCGTAAAAGTACGCCAACATGAAATGGCGTTAATAATTAATAACATGTCAACATGTTAAGTCAAAATTAGTGTTTTATGTGTCTCATACACGAAATAAATTGATATTTTACAATAAAACAATAAAACAGCATATATAATTATAATTGACCAGGACTGTTTATCATTAATTAAATACGATCAACAACTTTAATGAATTAAATGATATCTACCCATATTTACATAAAATAGTATAAGTAAATAATGATATAAACGTGATATTCAATGTATCATATACACATTATAGATAAGATAATTACATTTAGTACTGTTATTATTACATTCATTTATGTTGATGATTAATATAAAATGTTGTACCACATATTTTTAACTAAATTCTTTCTCGCAGGACCTCTAGTTGATTCTTTTGGCCATTTGGAGACTGTGTTTGAAACTTTATTTCACCCATTCCAACTCCATAATCCGTCTATAGTTGCGGGAACTGTCTCGTTTTTCTGTTAGTACTGATATGCCCATGTCCAGCTTTCTGTGGTCAGCACCGTTGAAATGTTCAGAGATTGGTTTATTTCACCGGAGTCGCACGTCAGCCTCATGCTCATTGGCCCGTTCATTTTACGTTCTGCTAGTCTCCCCTACGTATACCATCTTCTGGCATGTATTACAAAATATTCCAAATAATGCGTCGTAAATGTTACAGTTCTGTTGTATTGCTTTATTTGGAATTTCGCTCCTTGGGCTGTTATAAACCTCTGTTTAACATTCCACAGACTATACAATTTGTCTTGCATGATTTTGGTATTTGTTGAAAACGCTTGTTTATTTCTTTGTTTGTCTTTCCATGTACTCAAATGTCACCGATATTTCTATCGTGTCTGTTTGCAATTTATGGTACATGTACATCTGGGAATACTATTTTCAGTCGGCCTTACTTCATAGAGTATGTTTTTATGTATTCGAATTATTGAATTGATATTTGGAAGGTCATTGGAATAAGTTATAGCTAGTGGTACTCTCTTTCCATGTTCTAAAACATCACCGATATTTCTATCATGTCTGTTTGCAACTATTGGTACATCTGGGAATACTATTTTCAGTCGGTCTAACTGCATGAAGTCTGTCTTTATGTATTCGAATTATTGAATTAATATTCGGAAGGTCATTGGGATAAGTTATAGCTAGTGGTACTCTCTTTCCATGATCTTAAATGTCACCGATATTTCTATCATGTCTTTTGCAACTATTGGTACATCTATGAATACTATTTTCAGTCGGTCTTACTTCATAAAGTCTGTCTGTGTGTATTCGAATTATTGAATTAATATTCGGAAGGTCATTGGAATAAGTTATAGCTGGTGTTACTCTCTTTCCGTGTCTTAAAATGTCACCGATATTTCTATCATGTCTGTTTTCAACTATTGGTACATCTGGGAATACTATTTTCAGTCGGTCTTACTTCATAAAGTCTGTCTGTGTGTATTCGAATTATTGAGTGGATATTTGGAAGGTCGTTGGAATAAGTTAAAGCTAGTGGTACTCTGTTGTTGGTTGTTTTATGTTTTTTCTTTCTTCTGAAGTAAGTCTTTTTAATTAAAACTTTCAACTCGGGATAATTCATGTTCTTCAAATTTATTTTGATATCCTGTTTTTCTTAGATTTATTTTTAGTTCTTTCTTGCGGTTTTCGCATTTTTTTTTCAGAACAAGTCCATAGGGAATCGCCTTCTTGACATTTGCTGGATGGTCTGAATCATATTGGATATATTGGATATATATATATGTTTATCAGTTGGTTTTGAGTATAAATCAATTTCTATTTTACCAGCTTTCAGTTGAATTTTTGTGTCTAAGAAGTATATCTGTGTTGAATTCCATCTTAACTCTTATTTGATGTTTTCAAGTATTTTTTTTGCATAGTCGAACAATTTCATAAGTTCCATGTGTCCAAAGTCCAAAACCATCATCTATCAAACGTTTATAAAGTATTGGTTGTTATCGGTATTCAGATAATGTTTCATCCCATTTTCTCATATAAAAACAGACATAATTTCTCCCAAGTTTCGACAATATAGCTGTTCAGACCATCAACACAGAAGCAATGATAGAAATGATTGAAATAGTCTTGGAAACTAATGCGATTGCATTTTGTGGACAAGAATATAGCCAAAAAAATGGTGTAGCAATAGGTTCGAAACTTGGGAGAAAATATACGTTTTGTTATATGATGAATGGTGATGAACCATTATGAATACAATCTCTGAACATTTCAACAGTGCTGACCACGGACAGCTGGACATAAGCATAACAAAACTAACTAAATACGAGACAGTTCCCGCTACTATAGACTGATTAAGTAGTTGGAATTGATAAAAAAAGTTTAAAACACAGTCTCCAAATGGTTTTAATTTACAGAATCAACTAGATGTCCTGCTGCGAGAAATTGTTTGGTTAAAACTATGAGTGAAAAACATTTTTTGTTAACCATCAACATGAATGAATTTAAAAATAACAGTACTAATTGTAATTTATATTATCTATAATATGTATTTAAAACATTGAATATCAAGTATATATTATTATTTACTTATAATGTTTTATGTAGATACGGGTTGATATCATGTAATTAATTTGATTAGTTTATCTTATTTGATTAATGATAAACAGTTCAGGTAAGTAATTATAATAATTATATATGATGTTTTATTGCTTTATTGTAAACACATGAAGCACTAACTTTGATATAACATGTTGACATGTTATATGTAAGTATAAACGTCATTTTATTTTTGGCGTTTTTTTCACGATTTTTTGCCCCATTTTATATAACGTTGTTTATGACGTCATCATGTACAACGTCATTTGACGTTTAAAAACATTCACTTTATTATTTGAAATGTGTTGCTAAAAGACGTAGAAATGTACTTTACAGATTTTTTCCATAGTTTTGATAAAGGCGCAATGCTTAAACGTAAATGAAAGGAATTTATGTCATGCTTTCCGATGGTTAATAGAGAAATACCAGTGAATTAAAACTGATAATTCACTGTTTCAAACAGTGACAAATAACAGTGAAAATTATCGATAACTGTGAAATGACGTCGTTTTCATGACGCTACGACGTCATTATTCAGCAAAAATACAAAAATAATCATTTGTAAGCATTAAATAAAAAGACAATATTTTGGATTTGGTGGAATATCGATTTTAATTCACTCGTGATCACAGACAAAAATATTTTCTATGATCACTCGTGAATTAAAATCGATATTCCACCAAAACCATCACATATGCTCTATATAATCAGAGGATATTACTTAATAACAGTAAATTAATTGACTTCGCATATCCATCTGATAGCTGAATTTTCATTAAAATAGCTTAGCTTTATTGAAACAAGTCAAGCATTCTCAAATAAACGCAGGGGCGTAAGCCTTGTCCGCCCCGTCTTAATACGCCTATCAGTACGATTGAACATACTATTTATTGCAGTAAACTAGGTCAGAATGTAGCACATATATTCTTGGTAAAACACATTTTGTTAACAATTGACTTTGCCTGAGACCTCGCGAATGTGTCCGGAATTAAACAATTCGTATCTGATTTTTCAAGTGATTCCACAGTACACATTACGTGTTTAGTACTTTAATATATGATCAACATTAAACTGATGTTACATTTAGTTTTGTGTTAGGTATGTTGAGTTAAACTTACGCCAGATGCACATTTACATATATATAGGAAATCTTAACAAAAATTAGACTCATATTTAATCTGAGTGAAACTTTACATTGTAAGTTTACTCATGTATATATGTTAATAAGACCCTGTGTTTATTGTTATGCTTTTAACAACATTATCATTTAACTTATTTCGGCTGTGGTAACATCGTAATTCAAATTAAATTATAAATCAAAATGTATGATAATTTTGATATTTAATAACATTTATGAATATATTAATAACATTTATGAATATATTTTCCATACACTATCTTGTTAAGCTTCAGATTGTAGAAAAATATTACCCCAAATCACCCATGTTTATCTCTAAAACACGTGTCGTCAGCTTCCGTGTGTGATTTTTTTATTTCTTTATCACGTGACAATGTGAGTGGCACCCGTGTATTTACTGGACATTTGAAGCTTCGACATGCAATTTCAGAGAAAGCCTTCAACAGTACTTGTACCACTGATGTTGAGTGCAAGACGACCGGCCCAAAGTGCCTCAACCAGAATTGTAAATGTGAGGCTACCCGTTTCCATGACTATCAAACCGACTCTTGTGTGGAAAGTAAGAGGTTACGTTCTATTGTGTCGTAAACGTTTTATAGTATGATGGTATAGTTTACTCCGATATCCGATTAAGAACACAACACCTTGTTTGTTTGTTTTTTGTCGCTTTTAAAAATGAGTTTCAAGAAATTTACTTTTATAAAAGAAAACTTGTAACTTAGATAAATGTTAAGCTAAAAATATAAACTTCAACTAATTTGCATTTTTTTTAAATATAAGTTGATAATTAAAACAATTAGTAGCCAATGATTAGTTTTGCTTAGCGAATGCAAGCAACATTTTCCGATAATATGTTTTACAATGATTGTATAAGAGCACATTTAGTGAATGTAATGGCTGTATGACAAGCGTGTATTGTGTCTGGAGAACTTGCACATTTAAGCATAAACTTAGAGTAGAAAAATGTATTGATAACAGTTAAGCTACCTTTATACTACCATTTGGTATTCTAATTGAAAGTAGCCTTAAACAGCCCAAGGGCAGTATTATCTAGGTACGGAAAACCATCGAGTCAAAACATGCAGTATGTCTTTGTTATTTCTTTCAAGACAATTTTGAATATTAAAACCAGGTTAGTTTCATTTTTTTTATGAATTTCGAGCACTTAGCGGTAAACTAAAATGCCTATGTAATATTATGCTTTTTTTTCTCGACTTATACTGGTAAAACCACTATGCACATTAGATACATTGCTTTATATGCGCGACATATGCCATTACAACCACAATGCTCATGTAATAACACGCTATTTATCAAGGACTTATTCCTGTAAAACCACAATGCTCAAGTATTTACAACGTTTAAACTACAACGCTCCTAGCAAGCCAGGCTATTTTATGGTAACATAATATGCTAACAATTTGACGAGCACATGTTCAGACCAGTGTTTTAACGTGGGAGCTGTGTACGCGTCGTACGATTGTAATGTGACTGTCTGTATGTGTCTGGATATTGACTATCTGGCAGGAACGGCCTGCATAGCTAATAACTAATCACACGTTACAGAGATGGTGAAATACATTGAATACAAGATTCTTCTATACACATGTTTTTCAAATTATGCTTCTGCGGTCTAAACTGAGCTATTGCATGGGTCACCAGTTTTACATTGACTTAAATAAAGTAAACCGTAAAAATAATGAATTGTCTTAAACCCAAGGCTTTCGTATTTGGTATTGAGCATTATCTAGAGGTCCTCCACACAGATTTTTTTCAAATTATTCCCATTAGGTCAAAGCTGCCCGTTCTTCGGGGTTCACTAAATAAAAAATGAAAATTGACATGTACAAATTCCTTTTGTCTGAAAATGTTGTGCCCACATCGTTTTAATTTTGTAGTGTGGTATCATTTTGAGGTCCTCTACGAAGTTTGGTCACATTGTTTGAAATGTTTTGATTGTACTATGCAAAGTCTTAAAATCATGTTTATTGAAATAAAACGGGCGCACACGCCGAAGTCAAGCGTGATGACGCCAGATAACAAGGGGCCGCGAGATAACTTGAGATCTCCCTTAATCTTGCATTGATGTTTTCTATGTTTGTTTATTGATTGATCTCGGCATTATCTCACAGAAAGAACTTCACTATTTAATTAAAACTACATACGTATATATTGTATATCATACGTTTTTTAAGACAATGACATGTGTACTGTGAAATAGCCAGTCATTTGCAGTACACGTGAGCCATGTGTATCGCATCAAAGTATTAATGTACCGATAGCCAGTATGAGCTTAACGCTGTCTGTACCAACAGTAAGCATGTCATAGTAAGTATCTACGGGCTGGAGGCACTACACTTTTTTTTTAAATTGTGAACAAAGTTGATCGAGAAAAAAAATATTTAAAACAATGTTATGCTCCCTGAATGAGTTCAACTCTGCCTGGAATGACAGCAAACATTTAATATTAATTATATTTGTTGTTATTGCTTTATTCTGCAAACATAAAGTAGATTAAGAAGAAATAATAATGAACCAATATTGTCAGTTCTCTTAATGGAAGGCGCATATAGTAATCATTAATATCCTGAAGCAAAAAATATTTCTCCAGGTTACTTAATGACAAATATTTTTTTTATAATGATGAGTGTCATTGTTTCAGTTTTTCTTCTTGCTTCGGCTACAAGTTCTAAGACAAATCCGCTAATAAAACGAACTATCATATATTCAGTAATTATAAAGATCCAAGACAAATTTTGTCCCCATGTTCATTTATAAATAACTTTGAGGCTGCACAGTTTTCATACACGCATTCTCATTTTAAAGTAGAAAGCTGTTAATTAATTTCTCATGGTAAACTCAAGTTAAATTATGTAAAGCATTTAATTTTAACTAGATATTTATTATACCTAGGCTTAAGGCAATACAAAACTTCACGTATGTGTACGTGGCCAAATGTGATATGGTTTCTAATATATATAGGATCTGACATGAGTTGTCATATCATACCATATTTTATTAAACGAGTTCAGGAATTTTGTTAGTGAGCGAGCCTTTGGCGAGCTTACTTACGAATTTCCTGGACGAGTTTAATACAATATGGTATGATAGATAGATAGATGGATAGTTTATTAGAGTCTCATCATCATCTACATAGTAAAACATAGACAAAATAACTTAAAAACACAGTACATAAATGCCATTCATAATTTAGTTGTAAGAGACTATACATATTCTAAAATACAATTCCACGATAATAGCTTAAACTTTATGATATGACAACGAGTGTCATCTTTTTTATCACATGCTTTTAAACTATATAAAATGCATATTAATTGATCAAACAAATGCTGATAGATCTCAAAGTTGTTTACTATCGTGGTGTCATTTCATGTTGACGACGTCATTTCACCAAAATAAAGCCATGCGATTGGTTAGTTATTGATTCTGTAGCCAATGAAAACGCTTCAAAATGTTGTATTACACATGTGTAATATAAAAAACATACGTAATGTCTGTATTACATTGAAAACAAGGTATAGCATGTAATAAAATTGTATAAACATTATAAAGAATTCTAGTGTGTTTTTTTCTGTTAAAATGATAACGGAACGAATTGATAACACTGGTATGACGAAAAGCAGGCTAGGGTTCATTCAAAACGTTTACCAGTAACTAAGAAACTTTTTTCTGTTTGAATCATCGTGCTTTTTCTTTATTGGAATTACGTAGACGTTAAAGTTTAATGTTTAACTGTGTCGTTCTGTTTGTTTTTGGTAAATTGGTCAGTCCGCACAAAATGTAATAGAATAGTTCACCAAACTAATTCTACATTTTTTCAAGTTTTCAAAGTTCAGATACCATGACGTTCAGATGTGCAAGACACGTTTAACTTTCATGATGTTTTCACTTGTTAATAAGTAACAAAGCGGTGTGAGCTATTAGCTATTTTTGTGTTTTGTGTACCAAAATTTCTACTCAGATGTTTTATACCATTTTCATATTTTGAGAATTCATTTACACTGATCTTTTGTTTTTTTGCTGGAACTAAATGTGTAGCAAACCATTTGATTCAATGTTTTAAGAAAACTCCGATACACAAACTTACACTACCTATGCATTATACGTAATTGTTCCTTAAATAAAATGTGCACAATTGCCATTGTTAAATTTGCAAATGAGCAACTATATAAAGTAAATATAGGACTGTATTTAAAGTTTGCATTGTACTTGCAGAATATGACTGTGGTTTGGTTATGTCAAAATCTTACCAAGTGTTTCTTTATTTGTATCTGTAAATAAGGTACAATTCGTGTATTTGTCCATAAAGAGCGCCATTACTCTTGCAACATTTAGTTTGTATGTAATACCTCAGAAGAAAATGTATATTCAGTATCACACGTATGTGCAAATTCGTTTATTTCAATATAATATCAGATTTGGACATTGCCACCTCGCAGAATGATGTGCGATTCGTGAATATTGAAGGCCTCAGGAACTTTCGAATCAATATTCAGCTCGCTGACAACCAGAGCGTTGCATACATACGACTCTACATCAACGATACAACCGAGAACCAAGCCACTATAGTGGTGCAGAACAGTTTTCAAAAATACTTTTTTTCAAGATATATATTATCAATTGACACTCAGTAAACTAGTGAAGAATTATTTTAACGTTTGATAAACTTACTTCTCAAAAATAATAGTTTAATCATTTGTTGTTTAAATAATAATATTACAAATGGTCTTTGGACAACCTGCTCCCAACAAATTATACTTAACGAGTTATGTTTTTGTTTTTAATCTAAAACGTATCGTTCATGCGTTAGAAGTATTGTTCCTGTCAGACGAGCTTAATAAATCATAAATAATTGTCCTTAATGTACACCGTAACAGTTCTTTTTTTCTTCAAGGTCGGGCCATCACAAGTAGAAGTCATGTCGTGCAACAGTACAGATTGTGCACATACAAACTTGAGGACAACCGGACCCAATCACCATTTATCGCAAGTAAGAATGACTTGCGAAAATGCTTCTGAATTGGTTAAACAATTAAAAAAAGATCTAATAGCGGCTCGTGTATAAAGTCATGTATTGTATTTAATGCAAAATCTACAGCTGTGGATATGTTTTAAATGATTTTACATCAATATAAAATAAGTTGCAAAAATAAACCATTCCCGCGCCGAGAGTCCAATCAGGATCCTTTTAGATCAAAGGTAACGTGCTTTAATCAGGCCAATCCCGACATAAAGAATGTGTTGTGTATTGTTAAACTAAATTTTAATTATTTTCCAAATTGCCGCTAAAAAGCGATAAACACTATTTATATGTGTATACAATTTTATTATACGTGAACGGAATGATATTTCTAATATATTTCCAAATCACAAGTTTTATTTACTTTTAGTACAATAATCTTTGAAACTTGCCATTTTGCCAATATGTGAAGTCGTTAAAAAACACTTTGAGCATAATTGGCGACATTTTCTTTGACTGACCGGTCGCTTGATGCTAGATTTATTGCACTTATATAAATTATATTGCGAACAAAGTCTACCACAATTGACAATCTTGGTTTCGTTATGGGCTTTTTGTATAATGTTTGTATTGAATGTTCAATAGGTGGGTGAGAATTATTCCCTAGAACTAAACTCCACAACAGCTATCCCTCTTCAACGTGGTCGTTTTATAAAACTTGCATTGATGTCGCTAACTGGGAATGCCAGCTTTAAAAACGGTGAGCGGAATGTCTTGTCATTTTGTTGTTGTTGATGTTGTTTCACTCTATTTTATGTGAGAAAAATATTGTATCTTGTTGACATGGTGTTAATATCGTTTTCAAGATTTTCACTTAAAAATGGTGGTTTGTAAATATTATAACAAGCAACCAGAATTTAACGTTTTAAATTTTCCGATTATTTATGTTCATATTACAAAGACATTATTTACACAACACATATATACTATTATTTTCTATGGTGATTTATAACGATACTTATATGTAGCGATGCTTAAAAAACACGAACCTCGAGCCCTTGCGAAGAAAGGTATTGCATATTTCCTCGCAAAGACTCATGGTTCCTGTTTTCTAACCAAGCGTTTCATAAAACTAAGAAGTAAACATGTTGTTTTTGCGAAATGGCTATCGGTACAGCTACTGCCTAAATGTTAAGTAATTCTAATATAGACACAGCGCTAGTCTGTCGCTTTGCGTCACACAAATGACAAAGGTAGTACATGTCGAACATTAAGGTGTATTTGGTATGTGATTCGGCAAGAGATTGTACCACCAATTTAATGTGGGGATTGAGTGGAATAACTCATTTGAACGTAAGTTTTTGTTTTTAAACTTCTCCCCTAAGAGAAACTAGTTCGTTCAAATGAGCTTACGAAGTAACAAAAAAGAAACTTGTTCGTGTGTTTTCTGTTCTTGTATGTGTAAAGTGTGCATTATGTCCAATGATTTTATTAACCACCGGTTAAATTATCTTTGTTTTGCAATATGCGTTACAATGTCTGATATTTATATTTACCTTTAAGTTTAATGTATTGTTTCCGTTAGGGCTATTCAGTCCTAGCATGTAGAGATATTGTAAATATCTGACAAGTGCAGATATATTTGATATCTAGCGTTGACCTTAAGTCACCAACTTTTTTCCTTCGCATGAATACTGACTTATGAGACGAAAGCTAGTTTCTATCATAGTCGTTTAAATTTTGCGTAGAATCGCTCTATTCATATTGATTGCCTATTTGTTATTTCAGTACCACGCAATGCTATTGTCCCACAGTTCGTAAATAATTCAAACGAACAAATTGAATTTATCAACTTCACGTTTCCCTTGACGACGCCGCTGATCGACCAACCCGAAGGCTCTCCTCCTCCAACAGCGCCCATTGGCGAGTACCCCGGTCTGGCGCCATTGGTTCCAAAATACAGAAACTCCCTCTCAAAGTCAATGCCTGTTAGTCACGATGAACGGTCAAAACGGTCACCATCCTCCGCCTCAGGTGGAAGCAATTCGTGTAAGTGCTACTTCTGATCACTCAAGTTACGCATTGTTATTATCACATGAACACTCGCATACAAACACTTGACTAAATGGTCTCATAGAAAATAAAATAAAATACCCTTTTGCTTCTGATCACTCAATTTACGAATTGCTATTGTCATATGAACACTCGCATAAAGACACTTGAATCAATGGTCTCATAGAACATCAGAACATCATATAACAGACTATTTTGACATTCCCTTTGTCAAGTACTTATCAGTTGTCTATAAACCTAATCGAGAACGAGGCTGACGATGTGAAATGTGGTATTGCGTATAGAGGCATTACAATGTTAAGTGGATATAATGTTCATAAAATAATAAAATAGTGATTTCTTTGTTGTTAAACGTATCGCATATGTAATGACGTCATTGTATAATTTCATTAATTCGACATGGTTTCACATGCTGTGTTATTATGCAAAATACGTGTATATTTTAACTATCATAATATAGCCACTTTTGATTATGAAATAAGCCTTTCGATAATGATTGTGCTTGTTCAACAGTATTTAAGATCATAATTGTATTGTTATCAAAGTAAATTGTCGTGTCTTATTTAATTTATGTTTTCATAGATATCAAATAAGAAAAAGATGCAGTTTATTCATGCAGTTTATATTGTGATGCGGATTAGACAAGAATTACGGTACCCGTGGGTCGGGTCATAGCAGGACCATACAAAATATGCGCGCCACTGTCTCTCTGTTTGTACTACATATTGTAGATGTTTTCCGTCATATTATCAAAATATATCACAGTAAATACATGTATCTCGTGTTGAAGTTCCACATCGTATGTGATACAAAAAGATTCCCGAACATATTCAGCAGTGAGTGCGTATATTGCAGTACAATTGTATTTCTAAATGATTCCATTAAAACAATACTATCTTCTTCGGCCATTATCAATTTCATTGTCTGATTTTTATAATCTAAGAACGACTTAAGTACACATATTGTGTACGCTGCTGTAATTGTATTTCGTAACATTCAACAATAGCGATGATTCCTCGTTATTAGATAAAAGCAAATGTTATTGTGTACTGAGAGAAATAACTTAAGGATATTGGAATTGCTCTTTTCAATTAATCAAATGTGGTTATACTAAGTAAAACATTGTTTATAACAAACTACAACCATAGACAAACATTAATACATAAACAATCAACACATATCATCTGTGCTAGACACGGACTTGTTAATGTGCGAAATCTCTGATGATATCAAACACAATGTAATAACTGACACGTAAGGAACACCGAAAAATGGCATGTTAGCTAATAAATAACAAAGGTGTTTCGATACCCAAAACCAATGATGTTATCGATTTATGGTAGTAAAGAATATGTGTGGGCAAACAAGAAATGCATCAAAGAAGTATATTTAACAGATCTCTGATAATGCGCGTGTATAATTGATAAACTTGGAGATCATCTTATTTCGGATCTACATAAATGACTGCTGATAATATAAAACATATCACTCAAAAACGTTTTGCAGATGCTAGCATCATCTACAAAAATATCAACAACCTCTCCGACGCCAAATAAGCTCCAGCTAGATATTAGAGCTTCTGGTCGATGGGAGCAGGACTGGTTAATGCAATTCCAACCTTAAAAATGTAACATCCTCAGCATTACTTAGAAAAGAAATCCTATCATCTTCTCATACAAACTACATGATCACATTATTGCAAAGTAAATCACGCCAAATATCTTAGTATTACACTCCAAAGTATCTTCAAATGGGATAAACATATTAACTCAATCACTAATAATGCAAACCAGGCACTAGAATTTATTTGCTGCAACCTTTAAATTTGCTCATCAAAAGTTGAAGATCATGCATACAAAGCAATAGTTAGACCTAACTTCGAATACTCCTCCACTGTATGGGACACACATACAAAATCTCAAATAAACCAACTGGAAAAAGTACGAAAACGTGCAGCTAGATTGGTAACAACCATATATCAAAACACAAGCTCAGTAAAAAAAATAATATGATGGACACACTCAATTTTCCCACACTTGAAACACGCACAACAAAATTCCGTCTCATCATGCTATATACAAATATCTACTATGTAGTTGCCATCATTCCTCCAGATAATCTTCTTATCCACCTGTATACACTTACACTGTAAATAATTTTAAATTAACATCCAACTATGCACCCTAGTACAGTTTTCACACCTTAACCAATAGGCGCCGGCACAAAATCTTCTATTTAGAAGGATTGCTGTATCGGAAGAAGAAGAATAACTTATTTTCTCATCAAGAACAATATTACATATGTGTTGTCTTAGTTTAAAATATTTGTTATAAATATGATTTTATTATTAATCATGTTTCATGAAGTCAGATTCATAGTTGTCGAGACCTTGACCAGTTTATTACTCCAGTAATTGGTATGACACGGACCATGTTGGTAACGCAATTACCACTTGTTATCTTGAGATTTTGACTCAACTACACACATTCTGGATAGAACCTGACCATTTGTTCATACAAGATTATGATATGATACTTGATTAAATCAAGTTTTACAATACGTCGTATGTTAGTCTCACTGAAAAACAGTAAGTAGTCATTTTAGAGAGAATTTGACACTTAAATGACACCAATGTATCAATGATCATGATAATCGCTAAAAAGGGAATGTGAATTCTACTATAAAGTCAACTATAAGGCCAATGTTAGGTCTTTTACATTATTGTTTAATTCCCTGACGTATAGTTGAGTACAAAGATAAAGCGGGTAATAGTTCTAATAGTCATTATCACAGGCGATGTATTAAATTTCATTTGCGAAAACCAAACGAGACATTTAAAAAAAAAACTATTCTATATACCCTCACTTCCATTTCAGCTTCAAATGAGGAGTGCTTGACGGATTGTTACTGCCCATGTGGTTGGGTTGAAAAACCTAAAAACTACACACAGAACGAGATTGCAACCATTGTAGCAGCCATCCAAGAAAAACTCAAAGTTGACCTGAAAAACATCTCTTCTACTGTAAGTTGACCACCAAAGGACTCACGCATGTTGGAAATGAATGAATCAAGCTAAGACAGGTTTCCCGACCCAATAGGTCATTCGGCGAAATGTTTTTAAATTTTAAAATTCACGCCCAGCTGATATAGAGAATAACAGGTTACTGCGTGATCTTTTTGTAATATATCAGGCAAGGCTTAGAATAATATAACGGCGAGGCTTGCCGAGCCATTATTTTATTCGTGCCGAGCCTGATGTATTACAAAAAGATCAGGCAGTAACCTGTTTTTCTGTTGATCATACCTCTCCCTTAGTCCCCATTTTAAAAGAAATAATGAAATAAAATCGCTACGACGCTGCATTTTTAGCGGGAATGAGGGTTTCGCTGTCCATCGCGCTACCATGTTTCTAAGTCTCGTATGATACACTTGATCTTTATCCAAAACTCACATAATATTCTATTTATCCTTTTATGTCCTCCCTTTTTCCATTAATAATGATCAAATATCGCATTTTTTTGACAATTTTGTTCTTCCGTAAATTTTTGGAAAAACACGAGTGTGATTTAAAAATAGCTCAAGTTTATACGATTTTTGTTATACTGTTGATTTTCATCTTGCAATAGGATATAATATATTACATCCTGGTATCAAATTGTTTGTTTTGTTGAATCTGATTTTATTTTACTCAAAATGATGACTTTATAGATCATTCCGAGTAAAATAACTTACATCCAAACATCGACTTATTTAACAACTTCCTGTTGAACATGACGTCATCGGCATTTACACATTCATTGTTAATATTCGGAAAATACGTTTTTTGCTGTTTGTGTTGCTTTATGTGGATTAAACGTAATACATCTTGATATCAAATTGTTTGTTTTGATGAATGTGATTCATTTTTACAATAACATATTGCTTATTTATTAAGTCTTTGTAATATGACACATCGACTGATAAAAGAACTTCCTGTTGAACATGATATAAAAAAAATATATCATGCAACGTTATATCAGTCAGATATCAATGCAGTGGTATGATAAAATATTAAAATGCATACGGTCACCAAACATTTACTTGTATGGGTATGATTAGAAGCGGACAAATCAATAACAAAATACTTGACAAAGTTAAAATAGCAAGTGACACAGTGTTTCCCTTATATACCAAGGTCCAGTTTCTCGAATTTTCATTAGAAACTTTTTCGTTTAATGTAATTTCAGTGATAACAAACATATGTTTTATTATGATGTCCTGTCATGCCCACAATTAATTCGAGACCTTACACACACATTCGAAAGAGTTCTCGCAACATAATATCTGAATGGATATACTTACCTTAAACTTATCTTGTTTATACAAAACAGTTGTGTGATTACACTGATTTGACTTTTCTATATATAGGCGTCTAAGAATTAAAAATGAAACTCTGATCCGTAATTAAAAAGCAGGTACGATCCTGAAATAATAAAATGGCGGTAGATGTTTTTGGAGGTATTGGTATTACTTTCAAAGTCACTCATAATTTATTATATTCTGTACTCGTTGCAGTATAGGAAGCTGAATAGCATGACGGTGGAACGAACTTCAGCAAAATCCGTGGGTGTTGCAGGACTTATCTTCCTCGTCCTCATACTTGGCGCAATCTTTGTTGTCGATATTGGAAATATCATCCGCGATCTTAAGACACTTTGTGACAACCTCCGACATGGATTTAGATGTAAGGAAGCTTCATCTAAACCATCTAGAGTTGCATCTTCACATGATGCAGTTGAACAGTCTACTTCTGTGTAGATTTGAGAGATTTCATTTGCGAAATTACTTTGCTTTGTAAACAATATGTTCAGTGATTGTTATGTACAAAATCTGCCTCGCTACAGAATTGGGTTACAACTTATTGTTCTTTGTCGAGTCTAGACTTATTATTCGCGATCTTAATTATGTTCGTACACCATCTTCACAATGGGATGGAAGCGCCCTTCTTGTGTTAGGCAATAGTTTTGTAAGAATTACCTAGATATTTGTGACTATCTACGACATGGGTTGAAATATTAAAAAAAAAAAAAATCTACAGTTGGCTACACAATACTTTTTAGCCTGAAAAGTTTAAATCAATTTGCCGATAAACTTTGCAAACGATTGAACTATAGGCACCGTCCCTTTTTAAGGTTCGTCAACGCTTCATACATGGCAAATTAATACTACCAGTTACCTTTTATGAGAGTGAATAATATCATGTAATTTAAATTTATAGTAGAAGTAGTGGTAGTGGTAGTAGTAGTACTTTAATCTGCGATATAAGATCGGTTTTGTTTAAGCGACGTTTTGATTGCAATATACCTTATTTACTGAGGATTGTCTGTTTTTCTTTAATTACTTGTAATTATAATATAATAAGGCGAACAAAACAGTTCTATACTGGGTAACAGCAATTCAAATAGATACTGTCCAAATTTACTGCAACATTACATTTGAGCAACAGTTAATGCATTTATAATTTTAGTATTTTCAGCTTATCTGTAAATTAAGATTAAACTGAAAACTTTGAGGGAATAATACATCGCAAAAGGAATTCATTAAATACTTTTGCGCAAACCCACACGCAGAATGCAGCGATTGTTTATTAGCCTGACAAAGCATTGAAAGTGTGTTAAGATGTGTGATGTTTTCCTATATTTATGACTAAACGTGATTTTTTAGTTAACATCTTTTTATAAACACTGTTTTAAATTGTGATTGGTTCAAGTTTTACAATAATATGTTGTCATTTATAGACGTGAATTTATGTTAACTCTTCGTATTGATGTGTTCGAGATTGTTATCATACTTAACGCTTTTAGAATTGTTCAGTCTTCAAATCTGTCATAATGTTGGTTATTATAATAATGTGTTCATCAATCATAAGAACTCCATACGTTTGTATATACTTTCATTGCGTGTTACTGGTTTGATGGCTACATGTACAGTGAAGCAAATACATTATAACAATCAGAATCAAATATATCAAGGGAAGTAACTACTACATGGTAGATATATAACATCAGCAAATGGATCAAGAGTTAATCATCTTATTATCATGACACAATCGTAATGATTTCAAATGCGTGTTTGCTTCTTTACTTCTCCAAAATGTATTTTACACATCGGCCATTATTTGCGTAGAATTCAGAACACCATTGTATGATCAAAAGAACTTACAGGTTATAAGTATATAAACAAAAGTAGCAACCTGTCAAAAAATACATTAATTTGACAAACTTTGGGTATGTATGGGCCATAATTTGAATGGGCGGGAATATCGATTTTTTGCGGCTGGTAAAGTGGCGTTTTGATTACGATATACCTTATTTATTTGGAACTGTCTTTGTTTCTTTAATTCCTTGTAATTTAAATATAATAAGGCGAACAAAACAGTTATTTACTTGGTAACAGCAATTCACAGAGATGCAGTCATAATTATTTAAACATTACATATGTTTAGCAATAGTTGATGCATTTATTATTTTAGTATTTTTAGCTTATCTGAAAATAAAGAATCAAATGAAAACTCTTAGAGAAATAATACTTCCCAAAAGGGAATTCATTAAAATCTTTGGCACAAACCCACGAACAGAAAGCTGTGCAGTCTTCAAATCGTAATGATTTCAATTGCGTGTTTGCTTCTTAACTTCTCCAAAATGAATTTTACATGTCTGCAATGATTGGCGTAGCAGATTACCCTTTTATGATCAAAAAGCATTGAAATGTTTTAAGTATATAATCAAGAGTACCAACCTGTCACAAAATAAACCCGCTAATAGTTTTTTTGTTAGAAAGCAAGATACCCTATAATGATCAGAATGCACTGACAGGTTTGAAGTTTATAAACAAGAATACCAACCTGTCACAAAATACGCCCGTTAAAGGTTCTTGGTTACATTGATCTTTAGTTAAAAAGAGGACATTAATTTGACAAACTTTTAATAATATTTGGGCCATCATGTAGAATTGTCTCGGTTCATCTGGCTGGTTATCGTACATGGTAGATAATTTTTTTCCTGCCCCCACAAATAGTGTCATTTCAATTCTTGCTTATTTCATTAATCAATTTATATATATAATATAAAGAAGTGAACTCCAGTTACTCTCATATAACTCTCAAATCCGTAAACTTAAAAGGTTATCCCTGTACAATAGTTGATAATTTAGGAAATTTTGTTTTTGTATTGCTTTTTTCCCGATGTTTAATGAAAATATTAAACTACGTTATGTTATAAGCGAAATATGTTTGCCTTATACGTACACACTAGTCCATCCATATATGTATATTTTCTTACTGTATGTACTCACATGTTTTAATTCTACAGTCTTATTTTCCCTATCGAACTTTCACATGTATTTTTCCCATTTTTGTATGTTTTGTCAATAAATCCAAATAAATGTGTGTATTTCTCGTTTTTAAGTGTAATTGTCCATTCAATACATACAGTGAATGTGCTGTTTATTAACTTCATAGTATTGCCGATTAAAAAAGAACATTCACTTAAATATCATTAATTGAAAGAATATGTGTAAATACATATTTAAACACAAGAAACCATAATTATGTGAACAACGATATTATTTTTTCTGTTCAGCTTAGATTGGATGCATCATCCCCTAATTTAATTATGAACCGATTTAACTTGGTTAATTTTAGCATTTGTAGCATTAAAAGAGACTTTATTCTAAAGTGCTTCCCATATCTTGCTTGTTATCAAACATGATCGATATACGAGGCATAACAAGTTTTATGATGATTATATTTAAACTGTTTGAGTTACAGAGATGACAATGTGAAATAGGCTTATTTTAATAATTCAAGGGACATCACTAATAAGTGCTTCAAGCTTTTTTGCGGCGATCGAACTTGGCCGAGGCATTTTGCCCTTAAACATTATCACATTATCACTAAGGTTAATGATAATCCGAGTAAAACTGTTTAAGTAAGAAAGTGGACATCGTTCTTATAACAGGCCGCCCGTCGCCATAGTTGTTAAGATAATGAATACGTTCACATTGGTATAAATACGTGGCATTTTGCATCACTAGAAGAAGGTTAAGTTAAGCGATTGAGACTGATGCTGGAGGGTAAGACTGGTTGGACGGAAACTCTCTAGTAGGGCGACGGTTGTAGCTCGCCGTAAAAGCTATTGCGCTGACACATCTATATAACACATCGTAACTTAGCGACATATTATTTAACGATACATTTTTCACAAAGGTGCCTATTTAAATTTCGAATATAAGTTAATATGTATTTAGTTTGTAAATTAATACAATGAATCGCTTAAGTATGCCTTTACAAATGCATATTATGTTGGCACTGTTTATTTATTTTCATATGACCACAACTAAGTTTGCATATCGCAAACTAGCATACCTAAAAGTAGCAAATTTAAAAGGGGCGTATCGAAAGTATTTCTTCTAATTGTAGACAAGTTTAAAAACGCGGGTGAATTTTTTGTTGTTATTTTCATATAGTGTTACTCTTACTACTTATTTTTCTGCGCCGTCAAAATTTTTATTGGGACAACTTGATTTACGATTTTAACACAATATTTGAATAACCATTTTTGTAACATAAAACCTATATTCCAAACACAATTTTCCAAATTTTAATATAAGCTAAATAAAATGTTGAAATCTATGGCAAACTATATACTTAGAATATCGCAGAAACTGATGAATTTTCAGTTGAAAATGTTTATAAATCCAATAAAATGACTTGCCAATTAAAATTACGTATTGTGAATCCATATTTAGCCGACTGAACAACGTAACAGCAAACAATATCGACAACTCTCTAAAAACTCTGGTGTACTACTTACCTCCCTTGAGCCCAGTGGACATCATGCTTTTCTGGCACATCTCATACAGCTCTTGGGACCAATAAAGATCCAGAAAATCACTATGTAGAGACAGTAGATTATATTTCACATATAATGTGTAACGACCAGACGTACATTTTTTATCACTTACAAATAGCTCAAAATACCTCTTATATAAACTTTATAACTAAAAAACCGTTACCTTAAAGTCACAATTACCGGTATGTACATCATGTCCACTAACGAAGTCCTATCCCCTTCCTGTCAGTTGACGACACGAATGAATTCTATCTTTAACAAACTTTTTCTGTAAAGGTGATAGAGATTTGATCAATAAAATGGTATCCATTTATTCATCATGCCCACCATTCATAATTTATATTCGTTTTCTTCACACAAGTAGTGGATAGTACAATGCTAATTATAACACTTTAATGTGAGCTGAGGGGCAGACGTCATTGTAAAAGAAAGTATTCTAAAATATGCACGCGGCTTTAGAGAAAAGTGATATCCCTGTTGCGGTACGTTGAAAAGACCGGGTAAGTAGATGCTTTTCAAATACACATTTCGACAGGGCTCTCTTTTATTACGATATTCGCAATTAAGTAAATGGGGTAATTACCATCATCATCAACATCAACAAATTATCGTCCTCATCATTGTCATCATCATCATCATTATTACCGTCGATATTATAGTTCCTGTTCTTCTTATTACAAAAATGTGCATGATAACAAATATCAACATGTATTAAAACTAATAACAACGCGAACTCGAGAAAGCCAAATAGTTTTATTATTTATTCCAACGTGTAATACTGAATAATGGATGACAGCGAAAAGTTCCACAACAGCATTTAATGGTTTTTAAATTAATATTAAAAATCTGACAAAGCCCGCTTTAAAACACAAAGTTTCTCTAATAAATATGACTCCATACTTCAATGTGATAAAATCAACCAAAAAGCATCAATAGATCGATAAAACAAAACGAAGTGTTGATTTTTAAATAGAAAGGAACACAAATAAATATTAATATCATGGCAATGGTGTTTAAAAACAAAGGATAGTGTCGTATTCAGAAAGCTTCTTGAGAAAATATAACCTTACGATTGACTGAACGACATTTTAATTTACAAAATTCTCGTGTGAAACCATAGGATTTCTACTAACAAAAGATAGCATTATGTCATTTAAGCAACATATACTTGTATGAAATAGTTTCATGTCAAAATGACATGTTCATCAAAGGATTCGAATTAATTCAATTTTATAAAATAAGTTTTATTGTTCGCAAAGAACCTTTATGACTATATATGCAAATCGAAAGGCATTTAACGAATTTTTCATTGATAATAGAGGACCATGATGACCTTTACCCGCCCACTTCAGTGCACGGACAACTCTTGTTGAAGACTTGACATGGTCATTTAGTTTTTGACCCCACTTGACCCAGATTCAAACATTCAAGATGGGTTAATGCTGTTTAAAAAAAAATGACCCGATGACCAAGTTTTTGGACAAACGTGATTCAGATTTTAAAGTCAGCCTTGCTATTGTCAAGACATACAATCTGACCAGGTTTCATCAATCTTGAATCATAAATGCTGCCCCTAGAGCGTTAAATTATTATTTTAAAGATTTGCCCTGACGATCTGGTTTCTAGGCGCAAGTGGGGGATGCCCATATTCAGCTACCTGCTGCCGCTGCGCTGGTTTCCTTGCCAACGTCAGTACACCCATAATATCAGCAGATGCTTTATGCTGACGACCCGCACTCCGCCGTCTACCAAAAAGGTTTGTCCATCATACAAGAAGGCTGTGAGTATAGTCACGTATTATAATTTATATGGTGCTTCCTGGTCTGAGACGGAGTTTACGCTATTCGAACCCGACACTTTGGTCCGTGGAGAGAGCATTCTACACCTTCGTACGGTTCCTGGTTATAACAACACTCGATTTCCGTCCATGAAGGCCCGAAGCCGGAAGTGGATGCCCTTAGGTTGGGGCGCTATAGAGTATATACTTCCCACGTCATAAGGTAGATTGCCAACACCCTATAATAGTAAACTCGCCTATGGAACCGGACGCACAACCTTCACCAAATATAACTACCCCCACCCTATATCACCAATTCAACCAATTCAGGAGGGCTAACACATACAGAGATATCCTCCGGTGGATCCCAGAGTGTCTTGCCCCTGTCAAACCTCTTCGACACGATAGAGAATGACTTTCTAGCGTCGGTGCATTTACGTGTAAAATAAAAAATCTAAATCCAAGGAGTGTGCGAAAAAGAGGAGGAGCCCTTGGAAAGTTTGTCCCTTTACCGACCCAGAATAGTTTACACACAGCCATCCTCGAATGGCTCTTCTGCCGTTAATGACAACAAGCATACCTCGCTAGCAGGAGAGACATACAGCGCCATTAAATATCACTCAGCAACAGGTCAACGTTACATACACGTATATCTCAACGAGCTTACGGATCTCATTGCTGCGATATTTAAGGACCGATATCGGCCAACTGGGTGTCGGTTAACACATTATATTACACTCAAGATTGACTACCGGTTCAGAGTGGGCAGGAAGTCTTTTCATAGACGGAACACCCCGCGATACCTGCAGACTCGTAGATGCTCTTCCAGATAGGGGTTCGCCCTCTTCTCTACCACACAATGATCTTTTCATCTCCCACTATACCCCAAACTAAACACTGACTTTCCCGACTGGCAAGCGAACCTGGGAAACAACATTAGACCTGCAGCAGTCATATAATTATATTTAGCTCCAGGGTTCTGTCCAATTCTCCCATGGGCAAACGTATTGCCAACCAATGTTAACAGTAGTCTGCACATATTATATGTTTCGGTCCGGGAGGTCTATCCTCCCATTAAGTTTCCGAAATTAAACATTTTGTTGATGTAAATCCTATATTAATATCATAAATAGCAGATATTTTAGAACTTCATCAACAGTGCCGAAGTTCATATTGGGAGGTCACATTAGTATTTTACGCAACACAAAGCGACATTAGTGGAAAGGAAAATACATGTCAAGCAGGATCTCCAGCGGGGGCGGTCGATGCTGGCACCTACCGAGATCTACGCACTGACCAGGACACATTTGGTCAGAGAGTGGAGTGGAATGTCCAGACCGACAATGTCTAAGCCCGTCGACATACTTTTAACAGACCCGTGAACAGGTAATGCCAAAAGTTCTGACCGAGTTTGATCGATTAAGATTGATTCATACATGTGGTCTTTAGAGTGGTTTACATTTTGTTTTAAGATTTGACATAGCCTCCTATTGTTTTAAGTCGTGACCCACATTAAACCTCTTTATGCTTTCCAATATTTTCGGATGTGGCCTCTAGATATGTTAATATCTACACTGTGACAATAATCATCGCACACTGCATATCGCACATGGCGCGAGGACGGACGCTAGACATAGTATGATCACAGTAGCTCACTTTGAGCACTCAGATAGATAAAAAAATATTTTCAAAGATTACTATCAAGGAAAATAAAATAAGAAAATATATATAAACACTTCAGCTAAAAAATGGATGCCCCAACCCACCCCCTCTAACACAAAAATATTAATTGTCATTCTATGAAGTAAAACGCGTCTTTTGCCCCACTAGAAATCTATCTTTAGATATTGAATGTATCTTGGTTCAATATTACTTACAATTCATAAGCGTATGTTCTCATCATTAGCAATATTATACATGTGTTGTTTTTTAAAAAATTGTATTTTGTTTAAAATTAAATGTTGCTTTACTACTATCTAAATTTCATAAAGTCAATATCGAAACAATGACCTCTGGGTTACTACTGCCGTGATTGGTATGATTCCATGTGGAGTACGTATTTGTCACTTGTTGCGGTAAAAGTAAGACCCACTTATACACTCTCTGTTCACAAAGTGGTCGTACGTTCAAACTTGATAACCATCTCATAAATAATTAGACAAGGTTTGGCGGCAATGTCGGTGGCTTCAAAGCCTCACTGAACCTCGTTTTTGATTTATCGTTGTGATAATCGCTCAACTTGGGAATGTGAAACTCGTCTATTGCTTGTTTAATGTTATAACGCATACTTCATAAAGAGAATATGTTCCTGAACTATCGTTGCATAATTTATCAGGTAAATCTCGCAACGGCAAGGCTTGCCATATCATACACTTAAAAACGTATACAAGTGTTTGACATATGATTCGCGTTCTGATAAAACCGGGCATAATGCAGGTGCGTAAAGAGTCGTCCTAGATTAGCCTGTGCAGTCCGCACAGGCTACTCAGGGACGACACTTTCCGCCAAAATTGGATTTTTGCTAAGAAGATGCTTCATTTTAAACGAATAATGTCATAAAAGCGGAAAGTGTCGTCCCTGATTAGCCTGTGCGGACNCCCCCCCCCCCTCTATCACCAATTCAGGAGGGCTAACACATACAGAGATATCCTCCGGTGGATCCCAGAGTGTCTTCCCCCTGTCAAACCTCTTCGACACGATAGAGAATGACTAGATAGAGAATAAAATATCTAAATCCAAGGAGTGTGTGCAAAAGAGTAGGAGCCCTTGGTAAGTTTGTACCTTTACCGACCCAGAATGGTTTACACCCAGCCATCCTCGAATGGCTCTTCTGCCTTTAATGACAACAAGCATACCTCGCTAGCAGGAGAGACATACAGCACCATTAAATATCACTCAGAAACAGGTCAACGTTACATACACTTATATCTCAACGAGCTTACGGATCTCATTGCTGCGATACTTAAGGACCGATATCGGCCAACTGGGTGTCGGTTAACACATTATATTACAATCAAGATTGACTACCGGTTAAGAGTGGGCAGGAAGTCATTTCCATAGACGGAACACACTCATCCACATTACCAACTAAAGAAAGCCATTCTGGATTAGAGAACACCCCGCGACACCTGCAGACTCTTAGATGCTCTTCCAGATAGGGGTTCACTCTCTTCTCTACCACACAATGATCTTTTCATCTCCCACTATACCCCAAACTAAAAACTGACGTTCCCGACTGGCAAGCGAACCTGGGAAACAACATAAGACCTGCACCAGTCATATAATTATATTTAGCTCCAGGGTTCTCTCCAATTCTCCCATGGGCAAACGTATTGCCAACCAATGTCAACAGTAGTCTGCACATATTATATTTTTCGGTCCGGGAGGTCTGTCTTCCCATTAAGTTTCCGAAATTAAACATTTTGTTGATGTAAATCCTATATTAATATCATAAATAGCAGATCTAGGCCTGATATTTTAGAACTTCATCAACAGTGCCGAAGTTCATATTGGAAGGTCACATTAGTATTTTACGCAACACAAAGCGACATTAGTGGAAAGGAAAATACATGTCAAGCAGGGTCTCCAGCGGGGGCGGTCGATGCTGGCACCTACCGAGATCTACGCACTGGCCAGGACACATTTGGTCAGAGAGTGGAGTGGAATGTCCAGACCGACAATGTCTAAGCCCGTCGACATACTTTTGACAGACCCGTGAACAGGTAATGCCAAAAGTGCTGACCGAGTTTGATCGATTAAGATTGAATCATACATGTGGTATTTAGAGTGGTTTACATTTTGTTTTAAGATTTGACATAGCCTCCTATTGTTTTAAGTCGTGACCCACATTTTATCGCGTTATGCTTTTCCAATATTTTCGGACAAAGTTTCATTAAAATGGCTAAACAATGTGGCCTCTAGATATGTTAATATCTACACTGTGACAATAACCATCGCACACTGCATATCGCCCACGGCGCGAGGACGGACGCTAGATATAGAATGATCAAAGTAGCTCACTTTGAGCACTCAGATAGATAAGAAAATATATTCAAAGATTACTATCAAGGAAATTAAAAAAAGGAAATATATATAAACACTGCAGCTAAAAATGGATGCCCCCCCCCCCATCTTACACAAAAATATTAATTGTCATTCTATGAAGTAAAACGCGTCTTTTGCTCCCACTAGAAATCTATCTTTAGATATTTAATGTATCTTGGTTCAAGCGTACTTACAATAAAGCGTATGTTCTCATCAATAGCAATATTATACATGTGTTGTCTTATAAAAAATTGTATTTAGTTTAAAATTAAATGTTGCTTTACTACTATCTAAATTACATAAAGTCAATATTGAAACAATGACCTCTGGGTTACTACTGCCTTGATTGGTATGATTCCATGTGGAGTACGTATTTGTCACGTGTTGCGGTAAAAGTAAGACCCACTTATACACTCTCTGTTCACAAAGTGGTCGTAAGTTCAAACTTGATAACCATCCCATAAATAATTAGACAAGGTTTGGCGGCAATGTCGGTGGCTTCAAAGCCTCACTGAACCCTGTTTTTGATTCATCGTTGTGATAATCGCTCAACTTGGGAATGTGAAACTCGTCTATTGCTTGTTTAGTGTTATAACGCATACTTCATAAAGAGAATATGTTACTGAACTATCGTTGCATAATTTATCAGGTAAATCTCGCAACGGCAAGGCTTGCCATAGCATAGACTTAAATACGTATACAAGTGTTTGACATATGATTCGCGTTCTGATAAAACCGGGCGTAATGCAGGTGCGTAAAGAGTCGTCCTAGATTAGCCTGTGCAGTCCGCACAGGCTAATCAGGGACGACTCTTTCCACCAAAATTGGATTTTTGCTAAGAAGATGCTTCAGTGTAAACGAATAATATCATAAAAGCGGAAAGTGTCGTCCCTGATTAGCCTGTGCGGATTGCACAGGCTAATCTGGGACGACACTTTACGCACACTTTACGCACATGCATTATGCCCAGTTTTCTCAGAACAAGGCTCATACTATACTGCGTTGTTGATATATACAGGAATTTTTCTTCAGCAGATAAATAAATACCGTGTAGCTCAGCCAGTGTTTAATTCATTGTATTTTTTGTTTCAAATCTGATAATGTTGAAATCGACTTTTTTCTTATCACCGTTGTTATATTTACGAAAATACATTACCTATTATCATTTCTTAGAGGAGGATAAATATAAGTCTTAATATATTTAAAACAATAAGAACTATGGTTTTGTCATCTCATATAAAAAATAAAACAGTTTTCAAACAATTAACACATTTGTATATTCAAATATTGTTTAAGTTTTTAATTTGTGTGCTAATAAAAATAAGAAATACCCATGGTTGTATTGTCTAACTTAATGTATTTAAGTTGATTGTGCATTAAAAGTACGTTTTTTACAGATCGGAACATTTTTTTAAGTGTGTCATTCAATGCCTTTAAGCGACGCGTTCATTGATTTACGTTTTTTTTTAAATTGTCATTAAGTGAATGTATTTACAAAACTGTCATTTGTGAAATAGCATAAAATACTTATAATAACAAGGCTAACGATACAAGACAAAAATGTGTTCGTCATGGGGTTGCAACCCGAGACCTCTAGAAGCAAATGTTAATGTGCTTACACAAAACGACGCAAGCTTTTGAACTAGATGGTAGTGACGTTTTTGCTGAATTACGTTCAAACGCTTTACTATTTTTCCAAAATTGATTGATGTTTATTAATAAACGAACATACATTGTTAATATTGTTTTCTGAGTCTGAAATATTATTTTGCTTTTTTTAATTTTTTGCATGCATGTGTACTAGTACGTTTTTTTCTTAAAACAAAAACTAAAACCGCAACTCTTAACTCCGTCGTAATAACACGAATACAATTTCAACAATATCCATTGAATGAAATGTGTCTCCCTATCGGGACTCGAACCATTGTCTTTTGAATTGAATGGCTATCATTTGTAACAACACGGTCTTTCGCACTGTTAATAGTAAGCATGCGTTTTATTATTGATATAAGCGACCCATGCGTCGTTACACAATAACACAGATGGATTCCAAATGGTTCAATCGTTTCGATTTTGTAATTCGTTATAACGTTATGACTTTCAAAACATCATTATTCATCAAATAATGTGTATTTTCTTTATGGGTGCACCACATAAGTGTCATTACGCGTCCTGATGTAAAGTGTTCTTTTAGTAAACACTAAACAAAGTTGGAAAAATGTAATTTTGACAATCTGTAAAACAATCTCTTTCAATAATTTACTTGCAGCATTTTACTCTCTTTTTTACCATGCGAGTGTATCGAATGTCTTATAAAGTATAAAACATACATAATAGACGATGTGGTATTATCTGTATAAACTGTCGAAATTTACATTCTATATATATATATATATTAGTATTCGTTTCCTTTTGTAGTTTGATTATTTGGACACAACACATTGATAAGTAGTTCATCGGATTTGCCTCTCGTAAATATTTTCAAGAACAATAATAATTTTGTTTTTTACTGCGCCTGCAGTGTCAAGTTTGCAACTCACCCTTTTTTAACATTATAGCTATGTTTCTAGTCATATTGGTAAAGCCTTTATGTTATACGACATAGATTGATAATTTTCCAATAAAAAGTTAATGAAACACAATTGCAGCATTAATCTTTATTGTTGTAACTTAAATGAAAATGTCATTTTTCCTTTATACTCTGAATCAGCATGTTTAAACATGTTAGCAGATTTATTAAGTGAGTATGAAATGTCGCCCGAATGGTTTCAATTTATGAAATACGCAAATTGTATTGGTGGTATAGAGCAAATAAAACTATGAAACGCACACAAATGAAAAATAAAACAATCAGATCCTTAATTTGATTAAGTCTTTGATTAAGTAATGAGCTGAAAATACTGACTTTAATTGGTCGGCTAAGTTTGTTGCCTAAGATTGTTGATGATGGGCCTTAAGTTACTACAGCTTACATAAAAGCAGAGTTGGTTAAATAATTATATCTTCTGCTCTTGGTTTGCCATCCACGATTGTCATTTGAAAGTTTACATTGACACAGACGAAAGATCGTTTTTAACCAGAGCCGGATAAAGCACCGTGGAGGCCCATAGTTAGTGACAATTTTGGGAACCACGCCCATGACCCCTAGTCGGCATAGTGCTTACTATAGAACGAAAATGCCCAGTTGATTTCACCCGTTTAAATTAGCCTGCCAGTACCATTCATCAGGGGAATGGCCCAGAGTGAAAGAGCACCCTAAGGAACACCTTGAAAACGAAATCACCAGCAAAACAGTGCAGTTTTGCAAATAATAAATTATTGTCCCTTGGATATATAGACCTTTAATCGGAAAATAGCATTGGTATGAACTAATTGGCTTTGTCAAGTCATTAGATAAGGCTGAGTATGTAAGTAAAAAAATAATCTTTCGTCACGGTCTCATGGGGTCTCTTAAAGTCGCGGGGCTCATAGGCTGGTGCCTACTATGCCTATTTAGTAATCCGGGACTGTTTTCAACATTGGCTAAGCAGATTCAAAGACAAACACTGGGATGGATGATTTAAGCATATAAAAAAAGGAATAACTAATATAGATACTATCTAGGAATTGTCAGATGTCTCATCAGGGGAATATTGGAGGAGGTTAATGATTGAAACGCTTTGCTGATTGAAATTGTAGATAATTTTAATCTTTAGAAAAGATCTCTAAAAGGAGAGCTTTAAAGTCCATGTCTCGCGATAAAATGTATCTTTTATATTGCTTTCAAATGAAAATGTGATACATTTAAACGGAAGTTTACCTTTGCGCAGAGAGCCGGCGTTCTTATCTGAGTGATCGACAAGAAGAAGAAGAAGGGAGAAGTTTTGCTTGTTCAAAGTGTTTTCAGACATAAAGTAGAATTTCAAAGTTACAACTGATATTAATCAAAACTAGGTTTCTCCTGTATCCATAAATATTTAACAAACAAGTCCAAATTCTAGGAACACGTACACAGCGACATTTGAGGTAATCAAGAAATTGAAGTTATATGTAAATTTAACAAAAAAAAAGGCTGTAGTTTAGCAAATAAAAAAATAAGTGCAGATTATTAGAGTACAAATGTTTAAAAGACAAAATATTTGGTTTCCAACAAAGTCCGTATAACGAGCATGATAGTATTTAAAGTACACAGAGTGATAAACAGCCTTTGTGTAGTTGCAAAAGCATACAATCAGTGGATACAATGTCCGTGTATATACCGTCTTTTCGTTTTTCGTTTTAAATTCTACAACACGAAAAACGAATATCAACACATGTTACTTCGTATTTAGATTTGCAATAATCGAACAATTACTGAAAATCAAATGGTTTTCTTTATAGCTTTTTCCGATGTACTCATTCAACAAACATGGAAATTTATTTTCCTATACGTATATCGTTTCGATTTGAATATTACAGACGTCAATTTTTAACAATTAAATTGAAGTGCGTGTTCTCTTTTTAATGTTCTTGCTTTAAAAAAACGCAAATCGAGGGGCTCTTTCTGTTTTGGGGAGAATAACAAGTAGACACACACACTTTGTACATTCATTCATTTTTACTGTACAATCTCAGTAAATCAAAACGATTTAAATAAGGTTAAAATACTCGTTTTTAAGAGCAACTTACTTTCGAATTTCACAATAAACAATAAGGTGTCAGGAAACACACTTAATAACAACAATTTGAATTCAACACATTTACATAGAAACAGTTATTAAAATTGGTTTTTGATGCGTAGTGTCTTTCTTCTATCGAGTTAATTAAATATATCAGAACTTACTTTAAACTGTATCCCATTAATGATTTCATATTAACAAATTTTATATTGTATTGCATGTAATTAAACTAAACTAATTAAATTAATAAAAACACAAGTTATGCAGTTATGTGTACATGTATTTTGAACATAATTTTAAATCATGAAAATATGTGGATTCAGCCTCGTTTTTGAAACTTTCAGAAAACGTAAGGCAGGTATTTGTTTGTGCACATTTAATGTCAAATTGGTTATTAAGATCTTAAAACTCTTACACTCAAATGTAAGATAACTTCCCATTTTAAGCTCTTATAAACATTTACATTATTAGTAGTCTCAATGAGAGTTTGATAAACCTAGAATGTATGACTGTTTTGATTTTTAATGACCGAGTATTTTTCTGCAAAACGTCAAATGTTTCTTCAGCCCCATTTAAAGTCCAAGCGGATTCTAGTTGCGTTATGGCTCTAAAATCTCTTCCTTATGACATACATGTTTTCCTTTGTTGTGGTATTCGCATTTCTCCTTCCCACATGGTTCAATTAACATCACATTGACTTCAGTTACTTCTTTATTTATTAAAGGCGGCAATTTTCCCACAGGACATTAACACACGTTACTAAAACAAAGCTATCGATTGTTCATTGAAGTATCTGATGGACACATTCATTTCTTCCCATTTTCATGTTCGACTGCTTTTTTACCAGACGAATTTAAAAAAAAGGGACCAGCTTGCAAGCCTCCTGATCAATTTTCGATTTAAATTTTTTCTATATCGTATTTTTTATGTTGATACCAAATTAGATTCAAGTCGTTCGTTTTCATTCATTGCATTTCTTAATCATTCTTCACCTAATGAAACACTATATTCTAGCGCTATATTATTGCAGAGTATTTGTAGCGAGGTTCCGAATAAGAAATGTATCTTGAAAACAGAAGCCATGAATATTAAATTGTGTTAGTTTATAACGTTATTGTACAAGAGTATTTGATTTTCCGCACACCAATAATAGTTGGTGCTGCGATTCATTTGACCGATCTTATGATACGATATTTTATACTGAATTCTGACAAAGATTTAATATTATTGATGCAAAAGCAATGTACATCTTATATAACATAGTGGTAAATAACTTTTTGGAGTTAAGATTTAATTTCTGTTTGCCTCTGAAAGTTTGAATCTTCAGATGGTTTGCAATTGTGATGCTTTGTGACTGAGTTATAATTTATAAATTTATTTATGATTTTAAGTCGCCAGATTTAATGCTTAAGGACAAAAATAAATATATATAAACTAGCAACTTAAATACAAGCTTAAATTGATCTGATATACAATACGTTTATTGTATGTGTATTTTTTATTATTATATGTATACAATTTAAATCAAGCTCGATTACAGTGAGCATATACGATTTCAATGTGAAACTTTTATTCTCGCAATCTTAAACTAATAAATAAACATGACCGAGAAATGTTATACAAAACAAATAGTTATAGTTATATGGTACCTTTTATGAATATGGTTTACGGCATGGAAAATTATAAAGAGCAAGTCAACGCCAATACCGACACGTTTGTTTTTGTATGTGTTGTAGACCAACCAAAAGGTCTTTGTGTCGTATGCGCGCATCTGCACAGGTAAATATAATTACACAACATAGTACATGCCTTGCGTACATGAAGGAGTTTTCTGCTGTACAGCAAAACATTATTGCAAATAAAAAAACTTTACATTTTATACTCGACTACTTTTTTAAATTGTATTAGAGTTGTTTATTCATTATCGTGTTATTTTGTTTGAAAAAAAAGAGTAAAAACTCGTATATACTCGCTAAGTATTCACACAGTTTTGGCTGTACACACAGTATATGTAATGGTATACATCTTCGATGGCGTCGATGTTCAGCTACTATTTCTGCTTCAATTGTATTATTCTAGCTTGTTATTCGTCAACGTTTATACGGTTCGTTACGTTAAAACGTTAATATATAGTACATATATATACGCTTTTTTTGTTTCAATAAATTAAACCTTACGTTTGTTTTTTATTTATTTTTTCAGTATTCGCTTTTTAAATGGTATTCACATGGCAGTTATCAAAACAGAAAAACAATAATTTATTAGAAATTCAAAACGCTTTAATAATTTATAGGGTTCTAAAGTACATACTCAGTAAATCGAAACGACTGACACGAATTCAGTGTTGCATGATGTGAACTTCACGAGGCAGTCGGCAAAACAGAACAAAACAGGTTTATCAGTAACAAAGTACATGCAAACACTCCTACGTTTTTAAAGTACATTATCACTAAATCGACACGACTGACACAAATTAATTGTTGCAAAATGCTAAAATTCTTATTTTGAATCTTTAGCCGGGTTTCGATCATTAATCTTGTGAAAGTGAAAGAATGGCCGAGTGTAGGCTTCAGAAATTCCTGACTAGTGTTGGACTTATACTGGGCGCTTTAGGAACACTAGAAAACGCCATGGCTGCAACAGGTTAGAAAACAGTTGTATAAAATTATAATTGATTTCATTTTTCGTTAAAAATAAATGAGAATATATTGTTTTTAATTCATATTTAATATGTTTTTTTCAGTTTATCGAAAATGAAGGGAATTCTTTGTGTTTTATAATTAATTTGTAATAATTTATAGGAGTTATGGTAGGCATGTTGGACGTATATATGCTTTGGCCAATTTGTACCTACGCAGTGTCTTGCAACGTGGTATTCGTAACCACTTGTTAGTAAGGGGCTTCTCTGTTTTAGGACCGATACGCACAAATCTAGACACGGACTCGATAACGTCCTGTGTTAAAACAACTTTTTTTTTCATTTAATTTTGTGTCATTTTGTTGGTTGTGATTAAAAAATGTTTTGATCTGATAATTTCAGAAGGCTTAAATTTACTCATACAAACTATTATAGACTCTAAATGTATCAATCATTTGTGATCAAACTCGTTTATCAGATTTAGCATTGAATTGTACAGTGAACTAGAGAACTGTGTATTCCAGATATTCATAAAATATGAACGAGTGGAATATTTATATTTAATACCTCTTCTAAAGAATATTTTGTCAGTTTCCATTACTTAATGCTAAGAGCGAAATTGTTTTTTTTTCCGTTCAATTTTTCTATTGTCCTCGTCAATAGGTATGTGGTGGTCGAGGGCACCCCTCTCCACACCGTACATCATCAATATATATAATATATTATAATGCAAATGCTAATAACTGCATAATGAAAAGTACTGTCATTATTGCATAAATAGTAGTGCATGTGTACCAATTACAATAATGGTTATACGGCTAAATTAAACAAGTCTAAATGCACAATATACAATAATGCAACGTAGACCAGTGCTCACGGTTGCGTTAATATAGTATTATAATAAATGGATATATAGCGATATTCTACTCGATACATATATTGAAATTATGAATAAAGGGCTAAAGTACGCCAGTCATAATTTTCTAACGATACAGACTTAACAAAATGTCCCATTCTTTATTTGAGGTTATTGGAATAGAATCTAAATTGCAGAAAACATTCATATCCTTTAAAATATTATACTGGATTGAGAAATTTGATTTTGCTGCGATAACAGTAGGTATTTTTTTTATTCATTTTACAAATGTATATAAAAAATTTTGTGAGAAGGAATGTTAGATTAAGAGGAACACTTGTGTTTTTATGTCCTAATATAAACGAGGGTGCATTTATTAAGTCAGCAATGTTAATTTATAGCAACTGAATAAATCGTGCGTGAAACAGGTTCAATAATTACTTCTAAAACAATATTTCCTTTATCGATTGAATATACTTATGTTTATTAAAATTGAAATTTAGACCTTCCTAAATTTACTTTAGTTCCACAAGTTTGTGGTTATATTTGTTAGTGTACGCTTCCACGGAAACGTACGAAAATACGCTTGGCATTCGGCCTTTTTCCGGTACTAAGCGGAGATAAACTTGTGACTGACCCAAGTTGATTTTGATCGTAACTTAATAACAAGTGCAGTTCATATGCCAGTTCATATATTAGATTTGAGTAATTTAAATAACTTTTAATATATATTGATAAAACGATTCGATTTCTGTCGACATAACGTATATGTTTTTTTATGTATAGTGGATAAACTTGTTATATATTAAACCTCATATTCATCATTTTAAGAAATAAACTGAATAAAGCGCATCTCGATTTTGCGCTTTTTATTACATACACACGTATCTATGTATTGCTTAAAATATCTATGTTTCGTTTCGTTTCGTTTTTTTATACTCTCAGCACATTTGTTATAATTTGAACAAGAGCTCTAAAGGTGAGTTACAAAATAATTCAAGTATAGGTCAAGCTTTATGGGTAAGGTAACACAAACTATATTATGTTATAACACAGTAGCTAGGATGATATAAACAAATAGCATAATACCAGATCAAATCCAGATAATATTTGAATATAAATACAAATACAAATGCAGCAAGAAAATAAGGGTGCAACGACATTCGGTATTTTATCAACATTATATATGTTATTAGCATTTCATATAGCTAGCAACACATTTTTAATAAACAATATCAGCCAGGTGTATTGTTAAAATAATCTAAAATAGTCTTTATAAATTTTACTAAATTACAAAATTTTGATGTATCTGTTTCATTCATGTTTCTTTTAAAAAGTATTGCAATATTGGTAATATGTCTTATGTATGGGAGTAGTTGCTGTCGTTGGTTTGAAAAGAAAGGACAGTTCAAAATGTAGTGAAATTCATCACCAATGTCATTTAAATTACACAGTTGACACTTGTTTTGGTTACGTTCAATATTTTTCCAACGGCCCTTTTCAATTGACAGATGGTGGTAACACATACGGAACTTAATGAAGTAAGGTAAATAATAATCAGGTAAAAACTCAAAATAAATCTCTAGTCCAAACGTGTCTTTACATGTCGATAGTTGAGACATGTAGTCATTAAATTTATATCGGATGACCATTGCTGTATATATTGATCACAGAGAACTTTATTTAATTTTGCAAATAATAAATGCTTGGTGCCAGTAAAATATTGATTATTCCAAACATAGCTCATTCCACATTGATCAAAAATACATTTTATGGTATCGATCCATTTGAACTTCACATCGTTTACACTTTCATGGGAAACTATTAGCCTAAACATTAGCGCTGAGCTTATTTTGATCATTTATAACAAGTTATACTAAAACCCCGACCATTCGCCTTTTAATTACAATTGATAGTGGATAAAAACCAAGATCCCCATTAATCATGACATGTGGTGTACCTTTTTTAACACCAAGAATATGATTAAAACAAATAAATGTGATGTTGATTCTCTTGTGGTCGAACTATCTTATGTGCGTACTGAGGCTTATATCGTGTTGATGATCCAGGTGCTGCGTACGTATCGTTGTATCCGTTAAAACCATTGTTATTTTCCCTCGCATTGTTGTTTTCATCGTTGTTATCGAAACCATTATCATTTTTTCTCTATGGACATGAAGATCTGTCATTGGACATAAGGCTTACAAGATGTTGATCGTAGGATTTGCGTCCCCTGTTGTGTCACGTTAAGTCCTTTCGCAGATTGACAGGCGTTGATTTTTCTTCCCGTAATTAAGGACCACGCTTTTCACTTTGAGAGCGAAATACAATGATGTCCCTTATGATTTGTGAGTAAATGAGTCTTCAATTCGTTGTGGAAGGCGTTGTTTCGCGATGTCAATCATTCATATGCGAAGTCTTCAAATATCAATCTGTCATTTGCGTTGTGTTGAGATATTGCTTCATTGAATCAGTTATTCATTATGATGGCAAACATTTATAAATAGCCCATTTTATTATTCTTAAATATCGTAATGACAACCTTCTAACAAACCTTATTCAAAAAAAAAATCCTTTACATTAAATAATATCAGTTCATACCTCAAAGCTTTCTTCAAACAAGTACATTACAGCTTGACATCGGACAGGTCATTTACGTATGTGTATTTATGAATTGCAGTACCCTGTATCCTCTGTCGTTGCCGGTAACATCGAAGTAGTGGTTCTACTTCTCGGTTCGCTTCTGGCAAGGCACCAAAACAAATTTGTGTCGCATTATAATCCAAAAACAATAACGCAAATAATAGTTCTGAGTTCTTTATTTAGTTGTTTACACAAGGCTTCCAAGTCAATAACAAATTGTAATCAACTGATAAACTGCCAGGACATTACAAAGTCCGCCCACCCCTGGTAGGGGTGAGATAAAGTGACACAACGTCCTTATAAGTATCTCCGCCCTGTTAGATCCTTCTACTTGAGTAGCTTAGCTAGTTCTGCTTAATTGTGTCGTGTTCTGAGAAAACTGGGCATAATGCATGTACTTAAAGTGTCGTCCCAGATTAGCCTGTGCAGTTCGCACAGGCTAATCCGGGACGACACTTTCCGCCTAAATTGGATTGTTGCTAAGAAGAGACTTCATTTAAAAGAAAAATGACATAAAAGCGGAAATTGTCGTCTCTGATTAGCCTGTGCGGACTGCACAGGCTTATCTGGAATGACAGTTTACGCACAAGCATTTTACCCAGTTTTCTCAGAATACGACACAATTACATGTTAACAATTGCAATGATTACACAGAGCGAGGTATATCATTGTCATGTTGATGAGGTCAAACTAATGTGTTTTAGGTAGTGGGAACCTTATGGGTACTTTTCCAGAAACACAATTTATTAATATTTCCACATTGTAAATTGTATATCACAACTAATTGCAAAATTTTTAAACTTTTTACCAGCCGTTTAACTTTTTATACTTGGTCGAATACACACACCCTTTGACTCGGTTGGGCGTTTTCTATGGATTTACCCTATATTTAAAATGTATAGTTCTTATAAATGGAATATTCATAATTTTTGACTATTAACTAAATTAAAGTACTCAACTGGAGTGTGGGAGTAGATACAGCATGAAAACAGTGTCATAGAAAGCGAAGTGTGCCTTTGATCTCCAATAATGTGTGCACTCATATGGATAAAATGGCAAAAACGACAACAAATCGTTCAGTGATAAAAAAAACTTTAATTACGTGTTATGTCAATTGAAGTGGGATGAAATGCATATATTGTAATATTTATTTAACCCAACATATTTTCTACATACTTAATGAATTTCAGGAAGTTTTACCTTTTGTATCTCAAGAAATTACACTTTGAGTATGCCTACCCCCCATTCATTATCATGCAACGGATTTCAGTATAAATGTGTATATACATTTATTTTGGAGTTTTCTAGATGTTTATAAAAGGCAATAGTTATAAACTCTGATATATAATTAAACTTGGCCCAATTTGGCTTTATATTGATGTAATAATACATTAATGATACAATCTTAATGTCACCCAAAGTCCAAAGGCAACCCAAGTATGTAGCCGCAATTAACCATAAAATGTCAAGGTATTTCCAATCTTACATAGCAAAGTTATATATGTTGTAATGAAGACAATATCCACATTGTCACCATTTACAGACATGTTGCCATTAGCATAAGCAGAGATGCCAGCTACTTTCTGGGATTCAGCAGGATTCGGCACCGATGGCTTCACATATGTGGAGAACTTCGAACCCGTTTTCAAATCCGTGTTATATCCGGAATTACTTTGCATCGAACTGTAATAAAAAAGTAAATTCACACAATGCTTTTTTCGTGAATTTAATTTTCCCTTTTTAAGTTTCAAACTGACGCCTTTTACGTTTTTCTGTTATGAGAATTTTAATTTGATCAATTTTATGGACAAAACGCACTTTACAAATTGACTACTCCTTAACCAAAATTATCAAACATGAAAATATGTGTTGCGTGATGTAAAATGATGAAACGTTGAAACTCTTAACAATATAAACTTCTTGTTAATGAAATTGTATGCGCAAGGAAAAAGTCAAAAAATAAATTAGTCTTACTTAGAAGTTAGATCCGTTGTTCCTGAAGGTCAAAGGTTAATAAGGCTGGCTCTGACTCAAACTTGAGAAGATGGAAATTGCCTCAGGAAACTGCTCCAGACACTGCTTCCACATCGATATATGAGAGATTTCAACACCTAAATAAAAAATATCCAAGCTGCAAGTCAATTTGCCAATAAGTGACAGAAATTCATTTCATTCTTAAACGTCGTAATTCATAAGCAACACTTGATAAGAGAGTTATTTGTTTATGTACAGCAAATATGAAACACTTACGGCAATAGTAATGTGTCTGCAATAAACTGCATTCGTTCAACAGCAGAACAACGTTGGTAATCGGCATCACATTCATTTTCGTGCTTACGAACGGCATGATCTTTTTACGCACTTTCATTTTACAACAAGCCGTGACATGAACGCAAATAATTTGTTTCAACGAAAAATAATATTATATTTTAAATTAATACAAAATAAATCTTGCGGAGATGAACACAATTAGTTCTAAAATAAATAAACACACATTTATTTTGTATTTGAGATCTTAAACAAAAATACATGTATGTATTTCGTGTTTTTAGTAATATTTCCGGACTTTGACGTAAATAACCAGTCGTTGCCGAACGCTTTCCGAATACAGCGATATCGACCGACTATTCCCGATCTCATTAGGGTCCTACTGCCTTAACAGCATAGATGTTAATTCACATCTATCTTATATGTGCATTTTTCATACAATTCGAAGACAAAATCAATTAACCATGTTACCATTGTCACGATCTGTAATGAAAACAACCTTAACATAATTTGAAACATGCATCTTATGTCGACANATTGTCGTAAATCTTTCAAGCACAGACCTTACAGAACACGAACAAAAATTACTTTCAAAGGGTCTCAACTTTTGTCCGAAACCACCCCACATTGACAGAGGTAGCCTGATTGAAGATAGCAAATCTTTTAGTAGACAACTTAGACTCAAGTCCCACTTTTCAAAAGCAGAACCACTTTATGATAACAGCTCTGTTCCTATCGAAAGAGAAAATTCAGAATCACAAACAGAAACCCAAATCCTTAATGAAATGGGTAGCCTTGACGAAAGACGTAGTAGCCTTCAGGATAGGCGCAGTCCTAGTCAGGAAAGGCAAACAACCACCACATCTGAGGATTCTGAACTCACAAACAATAATGAAATGTACCCCAAATTCAAACTAAAAAGCAAATGGGAACCCCCAAAACAATCTGTATCGCTTGAAACATTTATTCATAATGTCGAATCGGACATTTCAGAAGCTCAAACAAATACAAACATGAAAAGCAACCTCACTAAACATGAACGACAAGCTCTGCGGTCATTGAAAAACAATAATGACATTATTATAAAACCAGCAGACAAAGGGTCCGCGGTTGTCGTTATGGACAAAGAACAGTATATATCTGAAGCCGACCGACAACTCAACGATACCAGGTTTTACAAGCGTTTGGACTCGGATCCCACCCAGGAATTTCAAACAAAAGTAAATACAAAACTTAAAGAAATGTTACACTCTGGAGAAATCAGCGAAAAAAACTTCGACTATCTCTCAGTCACCAACCCCAGAGCTGGCCGATTCTATCTTTTACCAAAAATACACAAACCCGGCAACCCTGGGCGTCCAATTGTTTCAGCAAATAGCCACCCAACTGAACGGATTTCGGAGTTTGTCGATTACCATCTCAGACCTCTCGTAGTAAAACTTCCGTCGTATGTCAAAGACACAACTGACTATCTTACAAAAGCATCATCCGACACTCTATCGAGTGACACATTACTTGTCTCCATGGACGTTGAATCTCTTTATACAAACATTCCCCACGAGGAAGGCATTGAGGCCTGCACAAATGCTTGGGAAACAAGAGACATAAAAGACCCTTCAACAAAAACATTAGTGGATTTACTGACCCTTATCCTGAAATGTAATAACTTTGAGTTCAATGGGGTGCATTACCTCCAAATACAAGGTACAGCAATGGGAACTAAAATGGCACCATCATATGCCAACATTTTCATGGGACATCTCGAAGGACAGCTCCTGAAGGCGGTACCATTGACACCTTATCGCTGGTTACGTTTCATAGACGATATAGACATGCAGTGGTCTCATGGACAAGACAACCTCAAAATATTCCTTGAACTTGCCAACAACTTCCATAAATCAATTAAGTTCACCAGCGAAATATCTAATACACAACACGTTTTCTTAGATACTGTCTCACGCATTGAGGGCAACAGTCTTATAACCGACCTTTATTCAAAACCCACAGATAGCCACCAGTACCTTCTACCTACAAGCTGCCATCCACCACACTGCTGTAGGAATATACCATTTAGCTTAGCCCTTCGAATACGGCGGATTTGTACCCAAAAATCAGATTTTGAAATCCGAACAAAGGAGCTATCCGACCAATTATGCAGACGTGGGTACAATGACACGAAAGTATCCCAATCCATAACCAAAGCCGGCAATTTACATAGGGAGGACCTACTCCAATACAAAAGCAAAACGCCAAACACTCGCATACCGTTTGTGGTCACTTACCATCCAGGGCTACCAAAAAAAAAAAACATCATTGACCGCCACTGGACCACAATCGAAAAATCAAACAAGCTTAAACGTTTATTTCCTGAACAGCCCATTTTGGCATACAGAAGACCCAAAAGTATCAGGGACATTCTTGTACGTGCCAAAATAACACCAAAATCCGAAGAAGCTGTTCTTGGAGAATCAAAACCATGCGGCACCAGTCGGTGCCAAACATGCAAAATGATGCGCCCATCAAATACATTCAAAGCCACATCTGGTGCCATTTCATCCATTAAAGGTAACCACAACTGCAAAACTGCAAATGCCGTATACCTGATGACGTGCAGTATATGTAACAAGCAATATGTTGGCGAAACAAAAATGGCATTGAACATGCGCATGAATCTGCATAGGTCCGACTGGAAAACTCGCAAATTCAATAGGTCTCCCGTTGCCGCACACTTCAGCGAATCGGGCCACTCGTTTGACAATATCATTTTGAATTGTATAGAAGCAAATACACAGTGGTCCGACGAGCAACGCAAGTCGCGGGAGACATATTGGATAAGGCGACTGAACACCCTTGCTCCATATGGAATAAATAAAAATGACACATAAATGGAGTCTTCAAAACACATACCTCATATTTTAGAGGGTTGTGTTTTGGCAGTTGTCAAATGTTTTCTGCGTGATTCATTGCTAAAATGAGTCTGGAGCCAGTCTATTGTAAACCCCTACGAACATGCAATTAGCCTTACACAATACGGACACGGCTCTAGGCGAGTGCACGTTTTTATCGGTGAGTTACGATCAATCAATTATGAATTATCTATTTTTAGAACTTTTCGCTGTCATGTCCAATATTGCACGTACAACCATATCTGTGTTGACAAGCCCCTGATGAAGACGAAAAGTCGAAAGCGCTAGGGCATATGTATAAAATATGTAATAAGCACTGTTTGAACAGCATATTTCTCCAATCTATTATTACTACTTTCTGTTCTTGCATCCGTTTTTGGATCCAGTGTTTTAGAAAGATTCAATCAACACGTCACATGGGTATAAGAAAAAAACTGCATTTAAATATGCCGACCGGTTTCGCACAGCTCTTCAGGGCACAATTATAAAATGTAAATGTTGCGAAACCGGTCGGCATATTTAAATACAGTTTTGTTCTTATACCCATGCGATGTGTTTTTACTTTTTCAATATAATGATATCTTAGTCCGGATTATACAAACACATATATATATATATATATATATAAAATTATGACAAAAACACGAATGCTATGACGTGACAGTTTTTTTTAGGTTAAACAGAGCTAATAGACGAAGCACAAGTCGACACAAGTACTTGCTATTGCATTCTTCATTGGGTGTGTTGTTTTATAATGCTTTGTCTGATTGCTTTAATGTATTATTGCCACTTATATATATAGGTTATCATCAAACAGTTGTGTGTTATTCACCAAATAAACGTGTAAATATTCGTCATTTATTATTTTCATACGTAATGCAAACTGAAGTCAATAAAACGTTCCTTTTGAAAACTCGAATCGATTTTACTTTAAAAGTATAATATTATGATAAAATATCAATTTGTTTCACTAAGATTACTATCAATACATGCTTGATAAAATAATGGTGACAATATACCTTTGTAGGTTGTTAACTTTCCCTTAACTGTGTTAGAATCTCAGTTATTTCAACTGCGAATGATAACGATACCAAAAAGGTGCTTTTTTAAATTTTACCGTATACGAGCATAACCCAATACTCATATTTTTCAGGGCCCTATACTTTCTAGATCCTCCTTTCAATGGTTT
Source organism: Dreissena rostriformis (assembly GCA_007657795.1). Classification (NCBI taxonomy): domain Eukaryota; kingdom Metazoa; phylum Mollusca; class Bivalvia; order Myida; family Dreissenidae; genus Dreissena; species Dreissena rostriformis. Next base: position 16,467 of record VMBQ01003791.1, on the reverse strand, counting down.
TGGATCTCTTGGACTGACGGCTGTGTAAAGGTTAGGCACAATTTATAAAGTTAACATGCATTTCCTTGTATTGCGTGGAATACAACAGTACAACAATGACGAACATTTTATCTTAACAATTGTTGAATTGAAATAATGTTTAACATTACTGTTAATCGGAATGGCCAAAATACGTTAGAATATATATTATACATTATCACCCCAATGTCTTTTGTAATTTTAAAGTTAAACAACTTTCGATTACGAAGTTTAATAAAGCATACTTTTAAATGAAATACAACTGTTACTAGGCAGACACCAAATCAATTACTTTTTTGTTTATCAGGTTGGCAACGGCTCTTCAGTCGGCGGTTCTGAGATCATGCGGTGGGGAAGACTAAATCACCCCATTAACGGCATTCGCTTCAGTTACGGCTACGGCAGCACAGGGACGTTTATCATTCCTCTACCGCGTGAGTATAAACGCTTGTTTCTACAGGCGCTGATCACTAGTATATCGATAAACCAATGCAATAATATACTTAACTATGATAAATATATTGTTTATTATCCATTCTTAAGACCCAGCCAACAAATACTTCTTTTACTGTTCCTTTACTGATTTTTTTAAATAATAACGTGCGCGCGGTGTGTATATTTGATATTGGTCCATTACTTATAGAACGCAAATTAAACCATAAAAGACGCTACAAAACTTGTCTGGGTGCACATAAGTGTTTAAATTCAGTTTAGACCGCGTATGCTCTGCGACTACGGTCTGGTTGCAGATTAATAAAGGTTAAACTAATTATTATATGTAACTGCACAGCTAGTATGGGTGCATAGTATAATATACAATTAAGACCGTCTAAGCCACTGTAAAGGCCGCATATAAGAACGATGTCACTGCTTTTATAAGTCAATCATGACAAATGAGCAACCTGTTAAAACTTCTGGAAGCAGATTTATATGTGTACTTCATTTATTTTACTCTACACATGTTACTCTATTGCATGAGCGATGTCATTTGCTTTTGCCTTAACCAATCAGAACGGCCGTTACAAGTTTTGCATAGTATCCAATGATGCTAATTATATCCTACGTATTTCTTTTTATATACCATATTAATATTATAACACTTCATATATTTCAAGAATGATTTGTATTCTCAACCAAGATTGATTACATATTTATATTTGAAGAACAATGACAATCAAAAATATTATTTTTAGGACATGAATGCACCATGTCAAATAATAGAAAAAGCCTTTGAACACTCTAGAAGTCAGATTCAAAGTCAAGTCATCACGAAACATGGTCGGATATTTGTTCTAAAGATATCTCAGCGGAGTTTGATAATTAAAATGTGCATAGAATAGTTTATGTTCCATAAAGTACTTTTATTATAATGAGCTTCTCATTTTAAGTTATATGTTTCACCGGCGTTAACATTGTGTTTATTTAGTATAACAAATCAATTTAGCTCTCAAATGACTGACTATGCAGGAAAATAGGCTACATGAAGGGGAAAATTTGTACATTTACATGTCGGTTCTGTATCCATTTAGCATTCACTCGCCACTACCTAAAACTTTGAACATATTTAAGCAGGTTTATGCCTCTTTTTGTACTTATAAATGTCTGATTAAGGTTTGCGTGCAAGATTATATTTAGGTTAAGGTTTGCGAGCAACGAGAATATATACCAGTAACTACTTCAGATATGCCATTGAAACCTTAACATACATTGTATGGATCATCATGCAAGGTCACAGACCAAGGCTCATAACACAGCAGAATTGTAACCTTTTTTTACATAGAAAGTTCAGGTAAACGTTCGAATGCAACAAATCCTATTGCTGGCTGACATGTAGAACTAGTTTCGGGCCAGTTGGGTCAAGGTTACTGTTGCTTAAAAGCCGTATTTTGAGAGTAAAAGACACATTTTTTCATTAAAAAAAAAATGATTTCCTCTTATATTTCGATGCCTTATATAATATATATATGGACAAAATAACACGTCAGAGGTCAGAATTTCAAAACAATTTAAGCCAAAGTAGCATAAATGTGTATGTGCGAGCGATAACTATTACTGTAAATATGTTTTCCTTTTATTTTACACTGAAATTGATTAAACACTACTGAACGAATAGTATTAAAGAACCTGGTATACTTGCAATCTTCTGTTCCTTATGTTTGTGGTTAGTTTAATGCGATATAATATAAACAATTCCAGACAAAAGTAGTCGTATGTTTAACTTATTTGACCATTCTGCTTTACGATTTTCCCGAATCATGACTATGCATAATAAATTATAACTCAATGCAACAAATATCACACCAACACAGTATTAATGAGGTGGAAAAGACTGATTTCGGTCCAACCATTTTCTTAAATTCGCCAGTCACTTAAACATCGTCGCTATACCCGTATTATCGTAGTATCGTAATCTCAAAATAAATATACGTGAATAAACTTATTATCGGAATAAATATAATCTTGTCGAATTTTAAGAACCACAATTTAACTCTTTTATAAGCATTTGTTAGAGGTACAGGTTACAAATAGCGCCAAAATGTAAATACTCCATATTTGGTTGTTTGTCTGTATGTCGTCCCACAGATTTCATGGCAGAATGAAATTTGTGAAAGAATTAAAAAACAAATGGACGGGGTGTATGTAGTCGGATGACGTGTAAGGGTCATTTATACGGAACACATAAACTGCCTTGTTTAGCATTGACCGTTCCAAGGCGGTGACCCCAGCTTTATTCTACTATGTGTATATGTTGTTTCTTTTTGTGCCGTACTGTACCGTTTTGGCAATTGGGTCCTTGCCATAAATAAAGGACCACGAAGGTGTGTATGATAGAAATGCAATACTGCTGCAGCTTTGGAGTTTCACTTTTTTATATTGCTAATGAGCTATCTTTTATAGCGAATCGGTTGAGTGTTAACAGTGTCAACACAAGTCCATTGGCATAAAAGTGCAGTTATTGTTACAGAAAATGTACATTTAAGGCAATAAATGAATCGATTTAAAAATGAAAAAAAGCATTAATCATAAACAAATATAAATAGCGTGGGTAACGACACGTTATTGACTATACAATCATCGTTGAAACTCATTTTAGTACTTATTTTACAACCAGGGATTGACCAGAATGAATCCCGATGTCTGTACACGGATGGTGTATGTGCGGAATCAACCCTCGTTTGTGAGTGTCCAGATGACAGATATGCAGATACTGCCAACAAACAATGTCTTTACAGTAAGTGAGTTACTTTTTACCCGCTTGACCTTTGATCATCATTTCTATATAATATTGGCATACCCCATGCAAACGAAGTGTACGCAGCGGCAATCTGTCAGTCATCACAAATAAAATATAATAAGTTGATGAGGTGAACTATGTCGATATTTGATTAAACTGAAACTTCACATTTTTCATTACCATGAATTGTAGATGTGCAAACTACTTTTTATCTTAAGTGATCTACATTCATTTGCCATCCGACGGAGAGTTGCTAGGGTATAATTCACGTATGTGATCATCATTTGTATATATACTACTCAAAATTTGCTAAGGATCACTTTTTATTTTGTTTCGCATTATCTCATTATCTTCAATTTCGGATTACGTTCATTTTAAATTGTTATTTTGCAGGTTTTGATATAAGAATGTGTGTTTTCGATTTTATTTTTATATATTGATTTATCATTGATGCGTGACGCTGGCTGAATCTAGCTAGGGGTGACTTTTGAAGGTTTTAGTGCATGTGTGTCAGAATTGAAATTATTATAAAAGTCTGCAATAAGGGAAAGGATCTTTTCAATATCGTGTATGGTGCCCATTGGCTTTTACTGATTGGCATCGTCTTCTCATGCTACTGATGATGTCTTGTGTGATTCGAACCCATTCATCTAGGAGGGCTTGTCGTAGGTCCTGGATTGTGATATACTGACATGCTCTATGGAATTGAGGTCCAGAGACCTCTCAGGCCACTCCATCCTGACGATTGTTTAAGCTTGGAGGTACTCATTGGTCACCATGGCTCTGTGAGGTATGGCATCGTCGTCCATTAACATAAAATCTGGGCCTATTGCACCAGCATATGGACGGACGTAAACATCCAAGACCTTTCTGACGTATCTCTGAGCTGTCATAGTGCGGCTATCAATGATATGCAGATCGGTCTTCTACTGCATGTTGATCCCAGCCCAAACCATAACTGAACCCCCACAATAACGATCATTGTTTGCGATGCATACTTGTGCGAATCGCTCATTGGTTATTCTCCACACCCGAGCAAGTCTATCTGTAAAGTCAACACAGAATCTAGACTCGTCTGTGAAGAGTACTGGTGTCCAGTCATTTAAAGACCAGTTAATGTTATATTGTGCCAATTGGAGACGTGCCTGGATGTGGTTGCGCATCAATGGCATACGAATGGCAGGTCTCTAGCCCTCATGTCAACATTATGCAGTCTGTTTCGAATGGTTTGAGTTGAAACCCGAACCCCTGATGCATTCTGTAATTGAATTTGAATGGCCGTGGCGTTCATAAAGCGATGACGTCGGGCTTGTATCACGAACTGTATTGTGCCTGCGTAGTAGCCCTCTAACGACCTCCCCTGTATCTGGGGATGACATCACCATGCATTTGGTAGCGGCTCCACTTCCTGGCTACAACGCTTTCTGAAACGCCAATCTGACGTGCCACATGACGTTGTGTCGCTCCTCCTTCCAGCATTCCAACTCCCATGTTCATTTCTTCTTAGCTAAGATTTCTTCTTACGCGATAGTTAGCCTTTTCAAACAACTTTCAAGATGAATGATTGAGCTACAAGTGTAGATTTGAAGCATGTTCACAATGGGTTTGTCAAGTGCAAGGCCAAATGTCATAGCTTTTTCGTGGGTATTGCTTTTCATGAGCAAATTAGCAAGCCTGTGTAAACAAAATCGATAAGACAGGTTATAGGTTATGTAGAATACGCACTCATATATTGGAAAACACAAGCTTTTTTGTTTTTAATAATAAACACTTCAAATTACACATACTATAAAAAGTGATCCTTAAAAGGTTTTGAGTAGTACCCCTTGTAAACGAAGTTTACGCAGGGGCAATCTATCAGTCATTCCAATCAAAATATATTAAAAGAGTATGGGGCGAATTATGTCCAAATTTCTCAAGTGATTGAACTAAAACTTTGAATATGTCATCACCATGAATTGTAGAGGTGCATGATACTTTTCATCTCAAGTTACATACACTTATTTGCCGTGAACATATCCGACAGAGGGGTACTAGGGTATCGTCTCTTCTCATCGAATGTTGATTTGTTACATCTGTCAAGTGACATTTTGATTTACAACTTTTGTTTTCGCTTTAAAAGTCCAGCAATTTTCTCTTGATCTAACCTAAACTTGAAACTGTTTGTGTCATAATATTAAAACTTAATTGAAAAATCAACCTAATCCTCTATGAACCATTGAGTTATGAACCTCGAATTGTTTGCAATTCAACTTTTTCTGTGTCTTTTCTCATTATTAATTTTCATCTACTTTTAAGTCAGGTTTATATGCGGTAATTCCCCATCCAGTGCTCCTGCTACACATTGAAAATGACAGGGTGCTTATTTGTAAAAATGGCGCTCAAGATTGCATGTTCTTAAAAGTAATTTAACTGAACAAATCTAATTATTTAATTGAAACTTCAAATATCATTCCATGAAAAATACTTTCATTAAATCAAACAAATGCACGGTGGGGGTCCAAGGGTGCAGGGTGGGATCTTTGGCGGCAGGGTTCTGCGCCCTTCCGTTTAGGTCTGGTTAGGTAAACCATTTATACAGTGATCCTTTTTTCCTACTACTAACACATAGATACACAGTGTCATGTAATTACTAGCCCAATTCTCAATTAAGTAGAATTATTTTAAGTGTAAACACAAGTAATGCACAATATGCTGTTGCAAAAACGTCCCAAAAACTTTGCAAAAAAAATTCAGCAATGTAGAATCTTGCCTTCTTAGTTCACATGAACAAAACATGCTCTATCGTCGATTGTCTTCTTTTGTTCTTCTTCAACATTTGCCCCGTTAATACTCTGGAGATCATATTCATTTTCATTAAAGTTTATGAAACTTTATGAAACTTGGTCCCAAATTTATCTTGGCTGAGTGAAAACTTGGTCATGTGAGATAAAAAAACTAANGGGGGGGGGGGGGTAGTGAAGTTTCCCTTATTTGACTTAAGTGAAACCCTGTGAACACTCTAGAAGTCACAGTTTTATAGTAATCTTCATCAAACTTGCTCAGAACATTTGTTCGAATGATAAATTGGAAAAGTTTGACGATGGTTCTGTGCTCATGGCAAACGCCCACAATGGTAAAGTTCCTAAGGTCTGAGGTGAGCCACTTAATGCTTTGTTTTCCTTTTGTTTGCAATTTTCGCACACTTTACATGGTGTTAAACGTACCGCATATACTGTTTTTCATAACCAGGACCGGGCCAGGCCTGTTCGGATTCAAAACATTGTCTCTATGCCGACTCAACTTGCCAATATATTTGTCAGTGTCCAGCCAACATGTACCAGGACGATGCAACAAAATCATGCAAACATAGTTAGCTGAAAAATTTAGCATATTTCGGTCGCACGTTGGTAGAATTATAAATTTAAAGTGAACAACTTGATATAATATTTTATTATTGATTGACTTTTATTTCAAACCCTTGATTGTTATTAATGAAACTATTCATGAAATCGTTTATAAAAAGGCACCACTTAAGAGTCAGTTTCCTAGAAATCTAAGACTTCAATCTTTGAACAAGATATTGATAACGCTCCAAATGTGTGGATCAAACCATGGGTACCCTTTCTAGATGTACATGATATCTGTTACTCCACGGCGTCCTTTAATTTCAATTTATTTATTCATATTTTCTGAAGCATATTATTTGCTGGCACTTCTGTGCATGGTAATATCCTTATATATTAACTTAATTTACACTTACGTTTTTCCAAATGCAGAGCTACAGAATGGTGTTGCCTGTATCGGTGCCTACCAGTGTTCAGTGACTGACGCCAGCTGTATTCCCGATACCCAGAGAGGCAACAAAGTGTGCGCGTGTACCAGCTCACATTTCCTGGACACCACGGGAAACAGATGCGCTGACAGTATGTTATTTCAATGTTTTGAAAAACCAATAGCTTAATTATTATTGTTCAATCATTTTAATCGATTTTTAGGATTTCAAAAAAAGATCAGTGTCCGAAACATCAAGATAGCATTGGCTACTTATGCCTGCCTATGGGAAGCTTTGGTATATTGCAAGATGTTTTGTAAGTCAGTTTATTGGTCGGTTAATATCTAGAAAAAGAAAATTTGTAGAATGGTTAAAAAGGGGGATAGGAACGCACCTATGATTTTTTAGGTTGACAGGTCAAAGGTCAAGGACACAGGGGCTTGTAGCATGAAATTTATACAGTTGCTCTGAACATATGTTCTAAAAATACCTGGGCAAAATTTGAAAATGGTTTCGGTGCGTCGATAAAGAAGTCGCAATGGGGTATAGTGACTTTTTCCTTATTTGAGTTTAGTGAAACCTTGTTCAAATTCTAAGGCGCAGTTTTAGTCAAATTTTCATCAAACTTGCTCAAAACGTTTGTTCTTATGATATATTGGGCAAGTTCGACGATACTTCTGTGCACAATGCAAAGGCCACTCAGAATGGTTCAGCTCCTGTGTCCAGCCATTTAGTGCGATGCAACAAAATCATTTTAAAATAAATAGCTGAACATTTAAGCATATTTCGGTCGCACGTTCGTATTTTTTTTTTAAATTAAAGTGAACAACTTTTTATAATAGTTTATTATTGCTGGACTTTAATTTAAAACCCATGATTGTTATTTGTGAAACTATCCTTAAATCGTTAATTGAAAGGTACCACTTGAGAGTCAGTTTCCTAGAAAACTAAGACTTTTATCTTTATATTGATAACGCTCCAAATGTGTGGATCAAACCGTAAATACCCTTCCTAGATGAACATGATATCTGCTACTCCACGCCGACCTATAGTTTAAATTTATTTATTCATATATTCTGAATCATATTATTTGCTTGCGCTTCTGTTCATGGTAATATTCTTAAATATTAACTAAATTTACACTAACGTTATTCCAAATGCAGAGCTACAGAATGGTTTTGCCTGTATCGGTGCCTACCAGTGTTCAGTGACTGACGCCAGCTGTATTCCCGATACCCAGGGAGGCAACATGTGCGCGTGTACCACCTCACAGTTCCTGGAAACCACCGAAAATAGATGCGTGGACAGTATGTTATTTGAATTGTTAGAAAAATCAGTGGCTTTATATTAAAAAACTTTTACTCATCTTAGTCGATTTTAAGGATTAAAAAAAAAGATTCGTTTCTGAAACATTAAAATATCATTGGCTACTTATGCCTGCATCTGAGAAGCTTGTGTATATTGCACGGTTGTTCGTCAGTCAGTTTATCGGTCGGTTGTTAACTAGACATTTCTAATTGGAAGAATGGTTAAAGAAGGGGAGATATGAACACACCTATGGATTATAAGGTTGACATGCCAAAGGTCAAGGACACAATGACTTGTAGCCTGACATGTATACCATTTCGTTTCTTCACAATATCTAGAGATAGATGTGACCAATGGCAGTTCAAATTTGTATACTTGTGTCTTTTAATGAAAGTACGTCTATATATTCTAAGGTTGACAGGTCAAAGGACAAGATAACATTGGCGTGTTACATTAATTGAAGCCCATTTTGTTTCTGAAAGATATCTAGGGATCACATTCACTTACATGTATCATCATGTAAATAAGAATGATGGTTAAGTAGGATTAACATGTAAGATGAAACATGTTTTGGGATTACACAGGTCAAAGATCAAGGTCACTAGGGTTTGTGACAAAAATCCCACTCCAACCGTACAAAGTTTACACATATTATATGCATAATACAAAGCAAAGTTTGCTTTTTAACAATCTTTGACATTTTAATATAAATAATATTTGTGCAAGAAATATATGACAATAACATGACTTCTTAAGTCACTTATCACAACTACTCCAAAATAGGTAACAATAGCTTCCATTCATTACTTCGATGCAAATCATTAACATAGTTATTTTAGTTTAGTTAATTGCGATGTATGCTTTTGATGCTTTAAGAGTTGGTCTAGTTTGGTTCTTTTTACAATTATAATTATACATTTTGATCAAAATAAATATTAGGTTTAAGGGTTCAAATGTATTTGCATATCCTAGAATAAAGGAAGGCATATTAAAAACGTTCGGAAAATGATTACATCCAGAAAACTAATTTCATACTTATTAATTGACGTGCTAACATATCCAATTTTCAATATAAAGGCGTGTCTACCTATGGTTATATGTATAATTATATATTGAAACCCCTGTATATTCGTATGCCGTGAAATAAGAAAAGGCATTTTAAAAATATGTCGCCATTCTTTTGTTTCAATAAAATTAAAACTATTCAACCATTTGTCTATGCAAACAAGCGAAGACCCATCTTTTGTAAATATTTTATACATAGGTTTTGTACCCTTTGTGTTTACTAAGATGGACCGTAGGCTAGTTGGAATAAAAAGATTTGTAATCTAAAGTGACATAAGAGCTTTTGAGCTTCATGTACCTTTTAACTGCATTACTAATTCATTAGAAAAATAAGTAGTTTGGATTGAAGTTAAACACTTTGCCAACATTATCATAACTGTACAAGATTAAAAGTCCAGCGGTGTGCATCAAGTCACCGACAAAATAAACGCCTTTTTAAACAATGATTAAAAAAAAAACAATTTTGTTACCAATTGTTATGTCTGGGTTACAGAATAATGGATTTGCAAGCATACACTGATTTTTAGATTGCTCTTTTTTTCCAAGTTCAACAAATGATTTTTATCTGTCTTTCCAAAATTAATTATGTAATTTGTTAATTAAGTTTTCTGGATAGTGACTTCCACAGTTGTATAAATGTTGAACATCAATCATTGTATCCATTTTCCAATTACCAGTGGCAATTTAACGGATCATTGAGCACTTAAGAGCACTGACAAAACAAAATAGATCAATCATCGTCAAACCTCCTTCTGCGTTGTATTTAAGTAAAATAGTTCTGCTTATTCGCGGTTTCCCATTCCACATTTAAAAACAAAATCATTGATCTATGTTAATAAGTTGTGAGGTCGATTTCACAAGGAAAACAAAGATGATTTAACACCAGTAATGCTAAGGTTTTAATAACTTGAATTCTACCAATCGGAGTTAAAATCCCCCAAGACCAGTTTTTTAATAAGGCTTTATTATTTTGTCAACGTAATTAAGTACTACAATTTGTTTAAGGTCAATGTGAACCGTAAGCCTAACGTGTCAAAAGTGTGTTGGTTTCCAATTTCGGAGCTTAACTTATTTTTACCTATACATACTACTTTTAACCCTGAGTAGTGTGTGAAGTGTGACGATACATCAATTCATTAAGAGATTCTAAAGAGCCATCTAAGAGTATAGAAGTGTCGTTGGCAAATTGTATTCTCTTACACTCGGACATTACATAATGTACACTGGCATTGGTGTGTACATGATGATGATATGTTGGTGATACTCTCTTACTATGAAAAGTAAAGGGTTTCAGGTTACGCGCCCACAATTAATTTCCTTCTATGTTATATATAGAATTTGCAATCTTTGATCTCAAATTTCTCCATGACCGAGCGCATAGTCGATATATCACTATACATGACTGGAAAGGTGGTTTCGTAAAGTTACAAAAAAACTGCACTAGAAAAATATCTATGCGTTGTAACTCAAAATAATTACCTTAGAACATATGCACCGGTTTTAAAAGCACCGCCACGCCCATCTTGAATGCAAACAATATGCCCTACTATTGAGGCTGGCAACCACCAACATACAAGGAAATGCGAAAATCAGGCCTTTTGCCCTGTGACTTACACATGTACCTTTAAACTGATACCAAAACTTATCATTTGAAATGCATTTTTTAAATCTCATGCACCAGGACCTGCATCATATGTGCTTAATAGCAAACTGACTGTAACCCCCCAAATTCCACTTCCTATTAGTATTATGTAACCTTCAACAATTGAATATGTTCGAGTTAGTTTGCTGGCTGGCAATTATTCTTCTTAGAGGACGCGATGTCAATCCAAAATGCTGGACCCGACAGCTCTCTTGATATGTCTTCCTCATCTTTGGGTTCATCATTTTCATCTTCAATAACGGATGCATTTGCACATAATCTAAACCACTTCCATTACAACGTTCAGAGCCTCCTAACCAAAACAGATATTATATACTCTGACCTTATTTTTTTATATAATTGTCTTTTCTGAAACTTGGCCTAGTTAAACAGTTGACACTGCAACTTACTTTTCCCTTCTTATCATACGTCATTTAGACAGAATAGACGAAACGATCCCCATGTAGGCATTTTAGTTTCCATAAAATCTGATCTCTTTGCCAATGAGCGACCTGACCTACAAATATATCTATTATGTCTTTGGGTTGAATTACGTATCAAGGGATGGCGTCTTTTATTTTGGCTCTTTCTATAGACCAATAAAATATTGTCCTTGTCATGGTTAACTCAAGTTAAATTCTGCAAAAAATTTAATTCTAGCTAGATATGCATTTTACGGATGCTTTAGGCAATACAACGATTCCCTTATTGTTTTGTTCCCAATTGTGAACTAGTGATTCAAAGTTTGTGTTATTAGTGGAATTGTTTTGTTAGCTGAAGCAAGCATTAAACTAATACAATGACTATCATCGTAGATGACAACGCTGGTTTATTGGCCATCACTTTTGGTGCATTTTCAGTGTTGAACACTGCTAATAAACATAGCGTATTTACGTTACAGACATAAACGATACGTTAGTTTGTCTAATTTATTATAATTTGTTACTCCGAGGTTCTTAACGTGTGTCCGAATGAAATACGGCTTTTGTTGGAAAACGCCACTTAAATTGGACATTTTAATATGTTTATTTAAATAAACACACTCAGTGCTTATTTTGGTCAATTTTTAAAGCCCCATTACTACTCAAAATCAATAAAAATGTGGTACAATATTTCGTAAAAAAGTTAAACAATTAAAAAGCATTGTTCCTTATAGCAATTGCCGAAATTTCAACGTCAGATGTGGTCTGGTAACATAGATGTTTGTAGATACAAAATGCTCGTGTTTTTTTGGCATATTTTGATTTCATTTTAATTTCCCGCAACGATATCTTTTCAAACGGCACATGAACACTAACAGGGTACCATGAATAGTCGTATGCATAGATATATTTGCGGGAAATTAAAATGGAATTAATTGTGTCAGAAATAAATAAAAAGAGCATTTTGTAGCGACAAAAGTCTATGTTACCAGAGCACATCTAACGTTGAAAGTTTGGCTATTGCTTTAAGGAACACTGATTATCTATATTTTAATTTTATTTTACAAAATATATAACGAAATTGTCGTTGATTTTTTAGCGTTATAGAGGCTTTAAAAATTGCTCCTCTGGAATTGTGAGTCGTGAAATTGTTAAAACGACTAAGTTCGAAAACAATTGTATTTATTAATGTTAATTGACATCTCCATAACCAGTGGTTATAAAGTTTGTGTATATGTCTTTCTAGATGCGTATTTATAGTGATTTTGGGGAAATGCATCACATTAGTTATTGTTTTTCATATACAAGTACCTGTATATATATACATACATGCATACAATTGAACACATGCAAATTACAGGGAGAATTACAGTTATAAGAGCTGTTAAGTTTTGCGGACAAAAAATCCCAATTGTAAACTATGATTACGACCCTTCCCTGAATCTCCGGATTTGTTAAGGTAACAAATTGTAATGTATGGAATAGGAACAGTAGTGATCTTAGCGTGAAAGTTGCACTGTGTATTCGTACCGAATATCACTAATTCGGACAGCTATGTCGTCAGTGCGTCGTTATTGACGTCAACATAAAATCGAGACTGCAGTGGAAGCAGCTGCCAATGTGCCTCTAGTGGATTGGAAAGTTTAATCGAATTGCCTCTGTATTGTTTTGCAATTTAAAAACCTGTGCTCAAACGCGCCAAAATATCGTGTTTTCGTCATAGATTATGTGAGTCCGAATACGCGTTTTTTGCTTCGTGTAGGCCTATGGTATATCCGATGACCTTCAACCTTGGCATACCATTAGGGGCCGTAATGGCCTATAAACGTTCCCTGGTTTTGATTAGCCCCACGCCGAAGTTAGCTCAACGNTGATCCATACATATGCAATATAATATTTTAGAGACCTAAAGGTTATATCGTCAACAATATATTACTTCTTCAGCCAAACAATCCATGAAACACTGTAATACGATTGAATATTGCACGCGTTTGAACTTACAATGATTTGCATAGGCAGTTAATCATAGCTTTTTTATCAGTGTGTTTTGTCTGTTATTTGTTATGATTTAGTTTCAATTTCGGAACGGATCATTGTTCGTAAATGAATGGCCTGTCGTACTGCATATGAGAGTTATGTCCTGCCATCGGACCTATGGCATTTTGTGTAAGGTGTATAGTTCCATGGTTTTGACATAAACTATATTGACAACTATTTATATTATTTCGTCTGCAGAAGACATTAGGACTTGCTTGAAACAAATGACTTATTTGCATTATTTGCTATAGCAGTATGTCGTTGTGATACATATGCACAATTTGTAAGGTGTTTGTTATATTCTTTGCGGTATTAACTGTCGACCCATATTATTTATTATATATAACAGACACAATTTGTAAACGAAAATCCCTTTTGTATGAAAGCATGTAATATAAATATGTATTTGTACGACGTCTATTGCATCGCTTTTTTTAACTATATTACATCATTAGCCATACCATTATTATACTATATCAATCACCTTATTATTATGACCGATTTGTCATTTACTGCAAACAAATGTGCGTGGTTCCAAAATATAGGTTAACTAGTGTACCTTTTAATTCATTTGTGGCGTGTTCTGATAAAACTGGGCAAAATGCTTGTGCGTAAAGTGTCATCCCAGATTAGCCTGTGCAGTTCGCACAGGCTAATCTGGGACGACACTTTCCGCCTTAACTGCATTTTCGCTAAGAAGAAACATCATTAAAACGAAAAATTCCATAAAAGGGGAAATTGTCGTCCCTGATGAGCCTGTGCGGACTGCATAGGCTAATCTGGGATGACAATTAACGCACAAGCATTTTGCCCAGTTTTCTAAGAACACGCCACATTTACTCCCAGAGAACTAGCCTAGTAGTTCGCGTGAAATGGTTTATAAATGAGTGTGCTAACAACACACACACACGAACAAAATAATGTACAATAATTTTCATTTGTAAATGTTTTCATTGACTCATGGAAGATTTACATTCACAGTTCATTGATACTATGTATAAACAATTTTTTTCGGCCTTCTACCTATGTGATATCATACGGCTAAAAGCCACTCATGGAATACACAACGATAATTTACTACCAATTAACTGGATAGTTGTCTATTTCCCAAGAGTAACACAACCAAATGTCCCGCATATTGTTTGTATTTCATATCACATTATTATCAACCGTTGGGCTTATGTTTGCGGTTTCGCAATTGATAAAAAAAGATTGCATCATTCCTAAATGAATCAGCAATTGTTAAACGCCTTGATAACCAATCATACTTGTATTAAACTCATATATTTATAGGATATGTTGTTTTGATGACCGCGATATTTAAGTTTATTACGCCATATAAGTCAGTCTGTTTTATTATAATAAAATACAGTGTTATTATTGTTTTTGATTAACAAGAGGAGCGGTCCATATAAAGGAACAATGTGCATGATATTTACAATATATACTCATAATATCCAAGTGTGATGAATGATAAAATGAACCGAAATATTATTTATATTTCCTAACAAGATATAAAACATATATAAAACAAATCATACAACACACCCGATCTAACTCAATACTTATCTGTGATTGTTGTGACAAGAGTAAGATGATGTTAAGATACCCGCCACCATAAAATATTTATTACATTAATAATTCAGTTTTTCCTTTTTTTGTATCGTTATTAATTCATCAACGCAATTATTTTATCGAGATGACTCTTACACATGTACTCAACATAGTTTACTACAAAAAATGCCAATATTGAATAAAATATCATTTAATGCACTCATGTCATACACGATAAGTCTCTTATGTGATCTGTATCATGACGATACATTATATTACCTAAAATAATTGATAACAAACATCCGCATAAACTAAAGGGAATTCCTTTGTTTTCCGATTGAGCTATTACTGGATCAGTTTAACCGTTCGTCATCAGCCATCTAGCGAGACTTCTGATAAATACCACTTACATATTATGGGTGTGTTCATGCTTGGTACTCGTGTTAAAATGTTGAAGAAATATTCTAAATGAAGGACATAATATAGTTGTACACGGTTGCAGTGTCATACACATGTTGAACAGTAAAACATTTAAAGCTAAACATTTGATAATGATACATTTCATTAAATTACTTAAGGTTTTGAAAATAAAATAACATTAATATATTTTTTAATTTTAATTCAAACTTGTTTCATTACTTCATTGTATTCAAGCAAGTAATGGGATATTTGCGTTCTTTGCATTGATAGTACTAAGGGAGTATTGCATGCACGCTCTCAAATCAAACCATTGTATCTTAAATATATCTACGCACGAGTATGCCTATATGGCATTGCTGTGAAGTTCTATACCTCATATAACACGCATCATTGAACTTTATTCTTGTACGGAATTCTATAAGGGTTTAAACAATAGAGACTACCATCAATAATTATTTTCATACATACAACATGTCAATAACAACAACTGCTATAATTAACGCATCATTACTATTTAATGTGACTTTCCTATCTTTATCATTGCAAAGTACCACGCTCATTGAGGCTCGGATATTTATTGGAAATAAAATATCGCATTTACAACCTTTACATAACGCCACAACTCGTGCATATGTGCAATCATTTATATTAATACTACGTTCAAGTTGCGTCCTGACGAATGACATCGATTGTCGCAATACAAATGAAATGTCAGGCAACACTGACATACTGTCATACTATGTCATGCATGCATGGCAGCTTCAATTTCCGTTTAATGTTCATCTTTGTTTTGCAGCATCTCAGCAGTGTCAACCAACCATGCATACAGAGCTATACGGGAGATGGAGCGTATGGATTCATGCGCTACGTTTAATTGAGAAGTATATGTGTTGTTATACTTTAAAAAATTAATGAAACCGTTCTACAATTGACATATTCTATACCTTGTCGCCTCGTGGAAATTGTGTGGATGATGTATATGGACATTTTTAGAGTATGCTCTGAATCTATT